>QVOA01019927.1:0-24295 GCA_014825685.1 Pseudomyrmex cubaensis | reverse complement strand
TTACAAATAGACGGGAGGGGGGGGGGGACAACGTAATAGGTAGTAACAAGAAGAAAACTAAGCGATAGCATTAATTGTATCCGAGAGAAGAAGTTCTCCCGCGCGTCCCCTTAGTCTCTAATGATTCTTGAGAGAGGACGTAGGTAGGAAAAGGGCGGCGATGGAAAAAGAGTTATTTCGCGGTCGGCGCTGCTGATTCGGCAAAAATATATCCTCTCCGTCGTAATGCGAAACGGGCTAAATGCGGAGAAAATAACCGTTTTCCCAATGTAGAGATACATATAACTATATATACATTTAGTCGTAAAAAAAGTCTACGGTATAATCCCCGAGAAACATTAAATAACACACAGTTTTCGGTCCGACATTGGCAATATCGAGAGAGATTCGGCATAATTAAGCTAAAGCGGATTAGCCGGGACGGCCTTGCAGGAATCCCTGCAGCGATTCTTCGGTGGATTGTACTAATTAGCGCGTCGGAGTTTCGTGTGTTCCTTGCCGCTCCGTTGTATGACCAGTCCCGTACGTTTGCGAGAGAGACAAGGGGAGGGGGGAGATACTATCAAATTTCAATCTGCATCTCAAATCGATGCGTGTTACATATTCAATCGGACAATTAACGTATATAGCGCATCGTTCTCGTGTTCGGTGCGCGGCTTCAGAACAGAACGAGAGCGCGGACAGAACAACTCCGCCGCCATTCCGCCATTCCGGGTTTAGGTATTGTTTGACTATTTCCTACTGAAATATTAATCGCAACGCGCGATAGGGATAGCCCAACGTCCATCGCGATATCCATCGCGTGATTGCTACGGCGAATTACGAGCTATTTCTTGCGTAGCGATCGATTCGCATTAAAACGTGATTCACGTCGGATTTTGCCGTCATAGACGGCATGGGAAAGGCAGCGATTTGCCGTCGGACGGCATTCGTGTCGCCGGGGAAAGACGAATAATTGAGTAGGAAAAAAAAAAAAGTAAGCGAGTAGCGATCCGGCGATGTAGAAGTAATCCACAAGATTGATGTTTTTTGTATAAGAATTTTCTATATTAAATTATACATTTCTCTCTCTCTCTCTCCCGAGTTTATAAAGAACATTGTAACATTCAGTTTCGAGGAGAAAAATGATGACCGTGGCGATTGAGCGGAAGTTTCCGTTCTACGTGTCGTTTACTCGGCGACTTTAACCTCCTTTACGACGGCTATTGTTACGAGCAACAGTTTCGTTCTTCTCGAGTCTCGAGTTCCATCGCGATAATAATCCGAGGCGCCGCGAGGAAGTCGATGATGGAAATGAAGGAAGCGGCAGTTCGTGCTCTCTCGCGTGGCGCTGCGAACCGAGGAGGATGAGGAAAAGGAGGAGGATGGTGAGGGATCGCGGGCGAATTGTTTTAATAAAGCGGCCGCGGAACTGTAGGACGGTGGTTGAATCCGGTAATTGACTTGGAAGCTCGCGCGCGCACGCCGCGCCGAGGGAACACAGCGCGCAGCGAGGGAAATATTCAAATTCCTTCATTACTCGCTCAAAGAATCGCTAATGCTAGACGGAATCGCGTGGAATATTATTATTCTACTATTTTAAGCAGAGCTTCCGCCGACCGTTGTGTCGTTTGTCGAGGTCGAAGGAAAAACCGCAGGATGATGATCTTGGAAGAAAATATTTCAAGTCCATCCTTCGTAGTTTTTTCTTTGTCTTTTTCTCCCAATCGATTGTGTATTACGTTCAATAATTTGTGTAACGTGTGCCGGGGAAAATAAACGAATTAATTTTTCCTCTCGCACAAGCCTGTGTTTTCTCGTCTGTGTAGTTAAATTCTTTTCTGTCTCTCTGTTTCTTTTCCCTTTTCAGTCGAAAATAGTTTCGGTGAGATGACGATGATGCTCGAGAAAACCGGGTTATTATAAGTACCGATACTCGGGCATCTTACACTTCTCTCTCTCTCTCTCTCTCTCTCTTTCTCTCTTCGAGCAAAGGCAAATTGTTGGCGTTAATTGAATGCGGTACAAATCTGTTTCCTCTCTCCCCGTATTCCGCCTTTCTCGCGTTTCTTCTCGTCGCGGTTGTATCACGAATGATTGTCGAAGGACAAGAGATTTTCGAAAGGTCGCTCCGAACGACGTGCATCTCTCCTCCTCAGGAGAGATTGGACTTCTCCACAGATTGCAAAGATCTATTATCCCTGCGAATATCCACGTGAGCACCACTCGGGTATCCGTAAAACTCCAAGCGGTGTCATTTTCTTTCGAAATAACCTTTTGACCCAAATACTTCGTTTCAAGTACGATACACGTTTCAACGTACTTTTCATGCGTATTGCTTTTCGCGTGTGAGAAAAGAAAGAACGATAAAAATAATTCGATTGTAATTCTCTGTCATACTAATTTTCGTAATACACTAACGAACTGCTGTAATTAAATCAAATAAATATTTGCGCGCGTGCGGACGTTGTTGCAGAGAGCGTATTTTCGGCGATATATGAATGAGTGACAGTCTAACATACGAATTTTCCAAATTGCCATGAAAAGTTAGTGATTATTAACTAACTTTCAACGGTAAATGTCACGTGTCAATAATTTGAATGTTAATTCCTCGAACATTGTTTACACAATATTCGACAATAACCACCGGAATTAATTTGACGTAAAATATACATATCCAGACGTGTCGCGCGCGTGTGCGTTGTAACACGCGTGTTCGTTGAAGCCAAACGATAAAAAAAATTAAATTTTTGCTTGTATCCTGCAGAAGAGATTGGATTTTATGAAAATAACTGTAATATTGTGCGGTAGAAAATATTATGTTTCAAGATACGTGCAGAAATTTTCATTTGTCAAGAGGCGAGAGGGAGAGAGAGAGAAGATTACATATGAAAAAAATATATTTGCGTAAAAATATTTTTTTCGTGTAATTGCGTGCGCGTACGTAGCGAAATCGATTAAACGCCGTTTCTCAAATTTCTAATTTTAACGTTTTTTTTTTAGCCAAAGCACAGATGCACATTATAGAGAGATACATATATATTGAAATATATATATTGTGCGTAATATTCATAATATATTAGAGGATTATATCAAACTAATTGACGATTTGCGAATCATTATCGCGTGCATATTACCGAGTTAATATAAATAGATAAACCGTTAACGAATAATAAAATCTCCTGGCGTAAAAGAAAATCGTTGCGCACTTGCTCTCTAATCAGGCTCGCAAAATTATGTAGCAACAAGAGAAAGAGAGAGAGAGAGAGAGTTTACCACTGCATGCGTAAAGCTAATCGCAAATTGTATCATGCTTATTACGCGTCCAATATGAATGAGATCCTCCCACGTACATATAAATGCAGTCGCAAATAATTACATGACGCACGAAAATTGATCGAAACGTGCGCGCCATAGTAAGGCAAAAATAGGAGCAAAGTAGAGGGAGAAGAGTGTTTGTGAAAGTAAAGCTCTCTTGCAGGAACGAGTTGTGAAAATCGATGAAAATCTATTACCGACGAAATCCGACGTGAGCGCGACAAATTAGAGAATTAATTGTATAAATCTCTCGGCCTGCAAGCGAGGCACAGTAGGGAGAAGCTTTGCAGAGAGAGGGAAGAGAGAGAGAGAGAAAATGAGAGGCGAGTTGGGGTAAAACGGCGGGGGCGAGGGTTGGTTGGTTGGTTGGTTGGTTAATCCCTTTTCGAATTTCCACGGACGCTCTCTCGGCCGCAAATTGCCGTACAAACCGTCGGAAATCGTTCGCGAAGCGTTAATAATGCAATTTAATTTTAATAACGAGCGATATCGGAACGTCGACTGGCCGGAAGACGAGCCGCACATCGCCTCAACAAGAAAGCGTCTCTTTGTGACGTTTACGTCTCTCTGTCTTTCCTTTGCAATCAACTGGCATAAAATTAATATTATTTTAGTAAACCAAATAATGTAATACTGTCCTACACACACACACACACGTTGCTCTTTAATTAATAAATTTCTCTTAAATTTTCTTTTACTCGTTTGTAATGACAAAGCTGTATATCTATGTTATATTTAGGCGCGTACACCTCAAATGTTTCTTCCGTTTCTATTCTATAATTATTATTTATTTTTGCTTCTATAGTTTTTTATTGCATAGGATATTTTTTATACGTAAGACACATAATTACGTCGTGTTATTTCGACATTTAGTTTACCGTTTGCAATTCTCACTGTAAATTGATCGTTCCAGTAGACCTCTACGGTAAACAGAGGTGAAAATTAACGTGACACGCTTTCAAAGCTTGGCGTTTCGACTTGCAGCTTGCGGTAAGTGCTGGAAGGTCTCACCGATCTTTGGTAATCAGTGCGCACCGTGTCGGGATTATCAGCGGGTTTGGAACTGACAGAGAGCGACGGGTCAAACGGACCACGAGATTAGTTCGTGTTAATTCACGTAATTAGTCTGCATAATTAAAGACATACTCCCTCTACATGGTGAAGAAGAAATATATGTATATAGAGAGAAAAAGAGAGAGAAAAAAACAGACAATTCAAATTTTTAAAAGCTTCAGATATGCGTTGAAGAATTATATGTTAGAGAGATCATTATCATTATTATAATCATTAGATTATCAGCGCGGGAAATGGTGCCACGCGTAATTAGGATGCATGATAGAAAAATAATAATTGAACGGAATGATACGCCACTTCGCAATCATTACGAAATGTACACACAATCGCGTGCATGTCAAAAACGTGTGTGATGCAGAATTCAATAATATTTCCCACGGGTGTTTGCATACTGTGTATTATATGCGTGTGAATTCAAATTTCAGCTTCTGTTTTTATGATTTTAACAAGCTATCGTATCAATACAAAACATTTTGCTTGAGCACAGCGGATATATAGGATTAAAAAACACTCCGTCAGGTGTGTGTGGATATAAACAAAACGCGCTATATTTTTAAACACGGTGAAATACGAAATTTTCTTTCTTTCTTTTTTTTTTTCTTTTTTTTATTTGAAAGACTCTATCTCTTCTTTGCTCGAAGCTTCATATGCCGCACGTGGCGCAAGTGAGCAGCGAGCGAGATCAAAAGATTTCGGGCGAGAGAGAGGACAGGATCAGAAAGGTGGAAGAAAAACGTTGGACGAATAAGGGTTGAAACGGTGAAGCGGAATGAATTGCTTCCGTGCAGACGGCGTTCTGTAACTGATAGCTCTGTCTTCATTTCTTTCTGACACGACAGTCTCGTTTCCTCTTCCCTTATTGTCTCCTTTGATTCTTGCCAGCTTTCTATATCTTCTACTCGCCTTTCGAGTTCTGGAAGCAGTCGAGCGGAGGAGCCGAGAAGGAGAGCGAAAAGGGACGGGTAAAGGGTCGTGTGCACGGAGGGGTGAAACCAGTTTAGTCGCATGCGATTTATTTTATCCAAAGATCGATTATTGATAAATATTCCGCGATACGGTTCTTTATAAAAATTTCTCTATAAAAAGAATAACCGTGTCCGTTTCTTGCGGTATTGTGTCAAATATTGATTCGCACGTGTTAATGCCTTTTCGACCGTAACGTGGTTCACGCGAGAAGAGATGATTTGGCACAAATCTTCTTTCACTAATATTCATAATATACATGCAAAATGTATAAACCATAAAAACGTGTTGTAATATTATATTTTGGTGAAAACTCGGAGCATATTCGGAGTTCAAATAAATTTCGATTTAAATTTTTGCAACATTTCGTCCCTCTTTATTAACTACTGCGCTTGTACGCAAAAAAACCTGCACGTCTAAATACTAATTATTTCAAATCTACACATTACACGTCGCATTTATTCTATATTCAAAAATAATTAAAACAACATCTCACATTCTGCCCAGGTTTATTAAATATACGCAACGCGCATAATTGCAAACGCTCGCGTGCGAGCACAAAGCCGAGGATCATCCGACGTAATGAACAATTTCTTGTTTAACGAATTCTCCGACGAGTTAAATTTTTCACGTCCTTTCTAGTCCTCCTCCGCATGTTTTTTTCAAATACGCGAGAGCTCTGGAACGAATCCGCGAATATGTGTACAAATACTGTGTCGGGGGTTGTGAAGGAATGATGAGAGAAAGAGAGAGTAAGGAAAAGAGAAGACAGAGGCTCGAATACGTATTTAATATGCAAATTAAAGAAACGGGATTATGTCATGCGGAATGCGACGTGTGATATTTCGGAGCCAACCATCCTGAGGATTATATCCTCGCGGTCCACCCCCGTATCGGTATTATGTAAATCTATGCGCACGCATAGCGGATATATATTTAATGTTCTATTTCTTTTAGTTTCACGTCAAATGAATTCGACCGTGAATCTCGAAGAGCCTCCGCATAAATCATGTAGAGATTTTATTCAACTCGCACAATGTGTGTATGAATTAAAAACTTTACGTGTATGTATATATATATATTGTATATATACTGTATATATGTATATATATATATATAATATATATTGTGGCGAGTATTTGCCGTTCTATTCTTCCTTCAACGAACTTTGTTACTTCGAAGCTCGATATCGATAGAGATAGAAGCAATAAAATTTACTTTATAATGGTCACTGAACCCGCGTCGCTCGAAAGTTGGCGATTTTGTTCGTCGAGTAAATGGATTTTATTTAATAGCACGCGAAAATCGCATAACGTTCGTTAGGGACCATAAAGTCGAAATGCGCGTGACGCTCGTTGAGCCGCGCTGAATTATACACTTCGAGGTTTTACGACTTTTAAGTAAAACCGGAGTGTTCTTCCGAGCAGTGCAGCGAAGTTTACTTCTCCTGCCTTCTCGTCTCCCTTCCTCGAGTCGCCGCAAACGTAACATTTTATCTTTTCGTAAGATAGGTTCGGCGCAAGAGAATCAAGAGTCGAGCACAAATCGACGAAGAGTTCGCGAAATTCGTTCTGGAATCAATCACGATTTTTCCGTAATCGTTTATGTCGAGCACGGCGGTCGAAAAAAGTTTCAACATACACGGAATAAAGCTGTCTGTTTTGCGAAATGTTATGAATTTAGAGTGCGAAAAATGAATAAAACATATCGCCGCTCGTCGAGCGCGACGGTATTCCGCGAACATCCGGCAGCGGTGGAAAATGTACGGCGAGCGTCGAAATCGCATATCGATTTCGCGGGAGATATACACGTGTCGAGAGCGTGGAAGCCGGGCGATAAATTCTTTCTACTCGAAACACTTATTTGCGATATACGTTCTCTCGTATGCGAACATCGCGAAAATCTATTCGCCCGCTCGACGATGGAAATTTAGGAACTTTATTCAATGAATCCCTTCCAATACATCTTCCCGCTATCGAACTCGGATCGAGCGCGATCGGCGCGTGACAGGATCGCATGATTTATGCTTGTGATTTCTATTGGCCATGACAAATGGAGGGCACAGAGAGAGCAATAACGATCAAGAACCATTTAGGAATGTTTCGAGACAAATTGATTTTCGTGTTTGCGCGCAAACGCGCGTAAAAAAAAAACCCCAACAAACATGCACGATAACAATTTACAAGGGGATTCTACTTTGTGCGAAATTACCAGTTCTTTTTTTGTTGTTACGGATTAAAAGAAAACTACCTATAAATGTATTATCGCGCGATAAAACTTGTACTTCGGCATTTTACGATACGATACTCTCGAATGATTCACCGCAAAAAATAAGCAACGCAAATATGCGATAAAAAAAAAAAACCATACAAAGCATTTTTACAAAAATAGCGCGTATAAAAAGATCGAAAAAATAAAGCTCTTTTTATATTGTATAATATTTTCAGGTATAGAATTTTTCATAAATTCCGCGTCTATGAATGCCCTAATTGCTATCGTAATTTCTGTTGTACGGTTAATTAAGTTCATACAAGAGGGACGTTCATGTGGCGAGGCACACACCGGGGAATAATTAGACGCTGGCGTGACAAAGACCCTCTTCTGCTTGTTAAATGATCTTGATAAATACCGACTATGTGCACGGTTAAAAGTTGACGCTTGTCGTCACTTGTCTCGAAAAAAAAAAAAAAAAAAAAAACAACACCGACGAAAATACTACTCGTAACGAGACACGATAAACTCTCGCCCGTTTATGTAAATTATTAATTCGCCGAAAACAAAACAAAAAAAAAACAATTATCTCCATTTTCATAGCGCGGATATACGTGTCATAGAAAATAGAATGTGTTTCTCTCACTGTTGCTGTTATTATCATTATTGTTAATGAGACATCAACGCGAATTTCCGCCATGCAAATGTTGCCAGAAAATTATGTGCCACAATTACTATGATAATAAAATCATATTTCTCATTGAAGCTACAACTATTATCATTGTTAATGAGGCAACAACGCAACGTATTTTAGTCATGTGGTAGGGTATCATTATCGTCTGTGTGTTAACAGAATATAACACTGTAAAATGTAATTACGTCAGACCGTGTATGTCTCTGTTGCGCGAAAGAAGACATGACGCGCGGTGATGATGCGCGTATGCTCATCCCCTAATCACGACTATTATATGAAAACGCAATCGCTCGTCATCGCGCCCGCTATTATTGCGATCGTTATTATTATTATTACATTCTCATCGCACAAGCACGCGCCAGAAAACGTTCTACGTTCTACAATTACTTGTTATTGGTCGTTGCATCGCGAAAAGCGCCGTTCACTTAACTTGAACACGAAGAAGAAGAGACGGTCCGCGCGCTCTTGCGCTCGCAACGACGAAGATAGGCTGCACTTGTAAACTTAATTACTCGCGAGAGCTAGGCAGCACTTGAGGGAGGCCATCAACCGGGATGCGCAACGCGAGCCGACTGCTCGTAAAACTCGTAATCAAGCCTTATTAAAACCGTAGGGGCGTGAAGAGTGCGGGAAAACGGGAAAAGGGTCGTGCCCGCCGACTAGATTTAACCCTTTTAAGACTCCAGGGACATTATGCTTCAAAGAATGTTTCATATGCGAGGAACGAATGCTTCTCCGCGTGTTTCCTACATCCATCAAGGTGTAGGTCATGTGTCTCGCAAGTGCAAAAAATTTCTTTTAATTTAGAAGAGAATATACGCACAAATAATATTTTTACAACCCCTTAAGCGCACAGGGGATATCTAGATACGTTTGAGAGGTTAAAAATAAAGATGTAAATATTATTGAATATTGCGGATGTATAAAGTATCTTGTATTTTATATAAACAGACAGATAAATCTCTTTCTCTCTGTCTCTTTTTTGTTATCTCCACGATTTACAATAATGTGCGTGTCTACATCCGCTAAATGTATACGTGAATTATTTGCCAATATGCATTAAATTCCACAATGTATGTTACAACAGTAATAATAAACGACAATGTGAAAGCTACGAGCAGCGAAATTTTTCAGAAATATTTGCGTTTTAATATATTTTCTCTGTTTATTTTTATTCAACCAGAACAAAGAACAATATTATTGCGTATCACACAGCAAAAAGTATTCACTGTCTGCATGTGACATTATATTCCGTGATATTACAGATATTTGTGAATTAACACCTTTGCGGCAATTCATTTTTTTATTTGCCGATGGCTAAGCATTCCCTTGCAAATTTTGTATCTAACCGACGTGCAACGCATTTTCTTCAAATTCGCTGTGTAAACTCTCTCTTTTCTTTTACGTAAGACCCAAAACCGCACAACGAGAGATGTTGTGTTTCCGCGGATGTGTTATACGATCATTCACGTACAGACTCGTAATTCCGACGTCGGTTTGTTGGAAGAACGTAAAGCAAGATATCAAGAGTACTTAGAACATAACGTTCACTCATAAAATAACCATAAACAATTCGAAAGTTGGAACATTTTCAGCAGCGTCTATTTACGATTTGCTTTATTCCGTCTTGTCTCAGACAGAAAAAAAAAGCAAGCCGTTGCAAGCAGGAAAATCTTCAAAACTGCGAGTACCTAACGACGGAACGTTCTATCGAGTAGACTATCCGAAAGTTTCAATGTTTCGAGCTGACGGTTTCTCGTCTTTCTTTTCCTCTTGCTCGTTTCATTCAGTTTTCTTTCTCTCTCTCTCTCTCTCTCGCTCCCTCTTCTCTATCCCTTTCTGTCCTTCCTTTTCCGTCTCTTTTGCGCCCCTCGAGCCCTCGCTTTTCTCACCTACATATCTCGCTTCCACTCCCGCACACCAGTCCGGTAATCCAGGAATAATGAACAGCCAGCTGTCACTCGCAATACCCGCCCTTCCAGCAAATACGACCCTCTGCGAGTTTGCGCAACTTCTGGCGTGGCTGTTTTTCGATGGAGGGAGATAGAGAGAGAAAGAGAGAGAGAGAGAGAGAGAGAGAGAGAACTGATGCGAAGAAAAGAGATAAAAGACCGGAGAGAGAAAAGAGCTATATCAGAAAAATGCTGACTCGACGCATTACACATGCGGAAATATGATTTACTTCGCATTAAGCCCGCCCAAGCATCTGATCGTACGCAGTTATTCCGTCGTGATGACGATTTACATTTTACTCGACGAGCGTTGTACGACGATGATCCGCGGCACACGGGAGAGGTTTCTAAAAGCCCTCTCCACCTCGTTAATTATGCGCGAGAATCGATACGGGCAGCAGGACAAACGCGAATAATAAATCACTCGCGAATCCGGCTTAGTCGTGCGCGCGGCGTATGGCAATTCGATAATAAATGGAAATAGCATGCGTAGTTGGCCACAACGCGCCGACGTTCCTATTGCAAAATATCAAGTATCGGGAAAATCCAATCCCGCTGGGGGATGGAGTCCTATAAGCTGGAAATGATTGAGCGGCCGTCATATATTGCTTTCGTTCCGCGCTGAGTCTCTCGTCACAGATAGTTAGATGCTGCTTGGAACTCATGAAACTGCTAATGAAACATTGCAACACGCGGTAGAAAACGATAACGAAAGATGTGATATTTGCGAAATCACAAACAGTTACAACACATCGATACACACATACATATATGTATATATTTGCAGATTTTCCTCAGCTAAATATTAAACATTTCTCTCTTTCTCTCTTTCTCTGCGAGTTGTTTTACGTTACGTTGTTTTCAAACAAAATGTGTTGATGAATAAAACGTTTGTTTAAATTATACAAAGTTTGTTTTTTGTAGAGAAAAATGGTTGCGGCGAGAACGGTATATAATATTTAATATTATTTGTCATACGTTTTTGGGATTGAAGCTTTCTAACAGTTTTTGTAAAACTAACGACGCAAATACACATTTCGGTCTTTTTTTTGGTTTTGGCAAAATCCGCTGTTTTGACTGCCATCCGATGATGCCAGTGGACCGGTAATAGATCTACTTGGAAACAATAGTTACAATCGCGTCGGTTGATAGATACGGCGCGCGCCGGAATTTGTTCCGCCGAATTCACGAGTTAAACAAATTACGCCGGAATAACTACGCATCGAAAAGAGCCGGGTAATTATTTCAGCGGAAGAACCAATCGGACGAAAAGCGAGATAAATCATGCGGTGGCGGTGGCGGCGGCGGCGTCGCGGGCGCAAGGGTTCGATGTGCAACGACAAAAAAAAAGCGCGCTCACACGCGAAGGGATGAGGGGGAAGAGGGAGGATGAAGCGGTGAGGGTGGACGTGTTCCGCTTGTTTACTCCCTCTACCTCTCCTTTTTTTTTCATTCGCTGCCGTGGTCGCTTCGATATCCCGACGACGGATGACTCTGCCCTTTCTGCGCTTGACACAGATGCGCGGCCGGCACACTTTTAATTCTCTTTTAATCCCCCGGTTATTGCTATTCCCGCCCCTAGCGCGCCTCGCCGGCGGCGGCTCCTGCCATTCATCTTCCCTGTATTTCGAACACTCGACTCCGTGTATGACTTCGCGAGGGATGAATAATGGCCGGCGCTAGCGAGCATCGGCGCATAATAGAGTCATCGGTTGCCGCGGCGGGTTTGCTACAGGTGCCTCTTGCCTTTGCTCTTATTCGCGGTACATCCCCGACAAGTATTGTCGCATATTACGCGGGAGCATTCAAGCTTCCGACCTAAATACCGAAAAGCGCAGATGTCGCTAAGCTAAGCTAAAACTAATGACGGTTGTTGCCAAGTAGATGACATTTTGGTTGCCAATTATTGAAAATTGCAGGAATATAAGTTTCGTAAAACGAACGAGTTTTAATTAATTTTGCGAGGCACAATATTATCTATCTCATAAATATACAAATAGTCTCTAATAGTATTACTGACGTTAAAGAAGTCCGATATGCGTTGTGAAATAAATTAACTTGCGTTGGAAAATCTACATTGCAGAGGAAACGCGACTTTACCACATTACGTAATTATGATCACGAGCCTGCCTTTTGGCTTCTCCGCTCGCAATCAGTACTATTAAATGCGTCGCATCTGGTGTGCGGTGGAGTGCAATTTACTCACGAAACCGATATGGATGGAAGCTGCGTGGGGGTGATTCGCCGTGTACCTATGACAGGGCGAGGCGTTTAAATGTGAAATGCGATCGGTCAAGTACGCCAATCATTGGGAACTACAGAACATGAGAGAGTTCACAATTTGCCTGCCATCTCATCGATGATATTAGTACCGATAAGAGATATGAGACGGGAAAAAAAGTAATATAAATAAATCTACGTTTATTTATTTTTATTGTGCGTGTAAACTCCAGAGAATCGCAAACAAGCGTATTTATTAAATTAGTAATTTTAATCATTTTGCACATCAGACTTGCATAATATTCTGCTCGAGAATATTTACTCCATTTCATCGATCGCTAACGAACATTGGGAATCAACAATTTCAGAGCGCTAACTATTACAGATATACAGCTCTTAAATTAGCTATTGGAGATATGTAAGGGAAGAGAAGAAAGGGAGGACAGAGGGAAAGGGAGGGTGCAAATGCGAGCGACATTCTCGATAACGACGTCTCCGTCAACGCGCGGAAATCCCGACATAGGTGCGCCGGAAGCGCACTCGCGCTCTCGCAACCGCAGTGTTCCGGAGATTAATGAATATTCATTGTTTCGTAACTCAAACTTGACGAGAGGCGCATCCTAGGAACACCGTGGATTCGGAATTGAATCTCTCTCTCTCTCTCTCTCTCTCTCTCTCTCTCTCTCTCTCTCTCTCTCTCTCTCTCTCTCTCTTTCTCTTTCTTTCTGTTTTTCTTTATTCTGTCCCTAGCTTTTCACGATTCATTAAAAATTGTTCACAAATCGAAAGAAAAATGTTTTTAATACGTAATCTTTAATATTGCAATCTTTCTCATATATTTTTGTTCCGGAAAATACATTTCTATTTAATTTATTCAGTTTTTACTGATATAATTTATTTCGAAGTATTTTTTTTCCGAACTTTGATATCGCAAAGACACGAAACGACTGTGCTATTTCGTTTTTTGTATTCATAAACCCGAATCGCAATACTCTGTGGCGCAAAGCGTGTAAAATATGTAAAATTAATGTAAAAAAGAAACATGTGTAAGAGTCTTACTTTGACGTCACAAAGGATAACCTGGCGGCTTGATTTTATTGCAAACGTGTTCTTACTCACTTTGATAATATACAGGCGCATTTTGCCCGTCGATCATCCCCTTTCCATTCGAGCGCTCGCTTCGTGCAAGCCGTGTCTGGGAGTTGCAGGTCGAAATGCATGCATCTGAAACGACCGCGCGCCTCGAGGGTGTGCAAGGTTGCAAGAGAAGAGAAAGAGAGAGAGAGAGAAAGACACACATAGACAGAGAGAAAGAGAAAAGAGAGATGCGCGTGATACGGAACGATGGCGTCGACGTCGTCGACGTCGTCGTCGACGACGACGACGACGGCTCCAGAGAGCCACTTACGTTTGAATTTTAAATTCTCCCCTACGGACGAAAGATTCTCCGATGACGGAGTTTAGAAAAGAGGAAAGGAAGAGAAGAGGGAGGGGAGTACGCGGGACCGAGAAGGTGGGATACCTAAGCGAGAGGGATTAAGCTCGTCGAAGCACGAACAAGTCGAAGGGGTCAAGTTGTCTCTGATGAGATCAGCATTTTGAAGATCAGCGTACACAGACACAGAGGGAGGAAAAATGCGAAAAGCGAGGAAAACGATGGTTGAAGAGTGGATGAGTGGGCAAAAGACACTTCGTATCTTTCACACCTGACTAGAAAACCGGTTCGTCGATTCTCTTTTTCTGTAACTGTGAAAAGTCGCGATTTTTCCTCACAAGAGATAACGTTTAAGTTTTTAACGCGTCGTTATTTTCACGAAAACATGCGCAACGAAGATCCTTACTTGTCTTCCGTCGAAGCATATCAATCAAGATCGATTCGAGGTAAATTCGCAAAATTACAGGGTCTAATTCAATCTTTCGAGCTGAACAAACAGATCTTGTAGGAGGAAATAGAAGAAAAAAGCCGTAGACAAAATGGCAGAAAATGAGCGCAGAACGGGAAGCGTTTCCTCGCCCACGGAATCCGGGATTATCCGTGAAACGAAGCAGATTCAGCAATAAGTATGTGCACGAAACCATTGCGCATTCCGTTGAAAATGCGGCTAGCGTGCATGTGGGAAGAAAATACGAGAAAAGTTAACAAAAGTATGACATGTTTGTTTTTCCGCTATCTTATTTCTTTTTTTTTTTTTTTTAAGAAACATTACAAGCAAGTATTCGCGCACGCACGAAGAAAAGAGATGCGCATTCAAGAATAAGAAAACAAAAACTCGAGAACAAAATAAAAAATTCAGTGAAAATTTTCCTCGCAAGTGCCAGCTCTCGGTCGAGATAGTAGCGACGTTGGCAGTTATTTAACCCGACGAAGTCTGAATGAAGAGAGGAGGAAGGGGGGGAAGGAAGAAAACGTGGCGAAAGAGCAAAGTCGAAGATGAAGCGCGGTTGAGGACGAAAGCAAAGTACCGGGAAGTACGACGTGCGCGTTTCAATATTTTAGAGTCCCCGCCGCGGAGGAGAGATTCTCCAACACTCTCGGAGTGTAGCGCCCGTAATGCAGGTGACAATTGGAGCGTGTCGATGTGCCCGCCGCTCCACGAGATTCCTATAATGGAATGGATAGAACGTCTTTCCCTATCCAAGTTCCGGTTTCCTCTTATACTGAGATTTGCCCGGGGAACTTTACGCGCCGCCGCGGAATCGTACCGGAAAATCGCTCGCCATCTCCTCGATAAAGATCAGCAACTGTGTTCCTAACCCTTCCGCCATGTGCCGAAGCGATATTCACCCGGCCGTGGAGCGCGCTCGTAGTTTGCGACGGATCGAACCAGTCGACTGGCGAAGTGATTGTAGAATACGATATTACACGTTAAAAAGCAAGATGTAAAAGACAAATCGTTTCGGATTATGTAGATTTATGTGGATAAAATAATACAAATAACTTTATATATAAAAAAAAGATAACAGCGGAAATAGAGCGAAGCAAATCGCTAGGTTCATCTTGTATATTGTACTTTCCGATCAAATTTAGCGGTTGTTGACGAGGAAGATCACCAAATTCGTGACAAATCGAGCGTTTTCGGTAATCCCGGGATGAGAAAACCTTTCTTCCCTCTCTCCTCCCGCGATAAGACCGGCTTGGCCGAGAGACCGATGGCACATTGACGCTGCACGCGCGTTTGTGATCCTTTACGTAACTCCCCCCACCCCGCCGATCCGGAACCATCCATCGTTCAGAAGTTTCCAGGCCGCGGCTGGACGAGTTCTCTCCTCCGGAAAACTTTTCGAAACTCGCAACGACGCGCGAAACCTTACTCCCGATATCCCGCCGACAAGCGGAGATACTCGACGCCATTGTTGGCCGTTCCCAAAAGACACCGTCGGAGTTAAAGTTCGTAACTAAAGTCTCTCCAGGAGAGAAAAAAATTCTCGTTACGCTATCTTCCAAAAATCAAAAAACGCGTATTATTCGTTTGTTTGTTTGTTTGTTTTTTTTTTAAATTAACGTGTACATCTCACCGATATAACGAGAGGGATGCTTTGCGAGAAGTGCTCGTCGCGCGGGAAACTTCAGAATTGCAATTTGATGTGTCAAGGGTTAAGCATGCGCGTTATTAAGCTCTCTAATTAGGAAGCAACAAAAGTTCGTGATCAATCGAGGCTTTCCGCGCGAGCAATCCGCGGTCGCCATTGAGGGCTCGTGAATGGCGCCCGGCCTGATCTCGCTCAAGTTCTCGTACGTAAGTCTCGTTCCGCAAACCGAGTAGGACAGAGTGCTAGAAACGGCGGAGGGAAACTATCTCGGTCCGGTCTGGAACTTTCCGCGGAGGCGCAGCAACTATTCGAAGCGAGGCGGAGATGGATTCATACGCATCGAAGTTGGTCAGGTTTGTCGCGCGTGCCACGCGAGTCGCTTCGTGCTCTCGAGAAGCGCGAGGAACACGGAGCGGAAGGATGAGAGAAAGAGAGGAAGCGAAAGAGAGGGAGAGAGAGAGAGAGAGAGAGCGCTCACCGAGTTCCGGGCCGTCTGATGTCGAATTACATCAAACTGGCATAACACACATCCGGCTCGGCTAGCTGACTGGCGAACTTGCCGCTCTTGAGACTTCGCTCGGAGATTCTCGTCGCTCGCTCGAGAGGAAACGTGGCTGGGGTAATTGCATCTATCCGAGCATACCGTTAGAGACGGCAGATTGCAGACTTGATTCGTACCCTATCTCCGTCTCTCTCTCTCTCTCTCTCTCTCTCTCTCTCTCTCTCTCTCTCTCTCTTTGTTTCTCTCTTTTTTTGTTTTTTCTTCGTCGAAGATTAGGTTGGCGTATAATCAAGAGAAAGCCACAATTCTTATGCCAATTCCACGAAAGATCATAAACGTCTTTTTAATCGAAGATTCTTGGAAAAATCGCGAGAGATATGAGACTATATGAGACACGGATTGACTTATTAAAAAACTTCTTAGCACTTGTTAATGAAATCAGAAAGAACAAACAAATTCAAAACTAAATGGTTAAAGTCAGAGAGACTTCGCTTGAGAATTAACTGATTGACGGATAATCGATGGGAATTGTACGATCAATCGACTGTTCTCTTCGGTTTGCGGAAGAACAGCCCTTCCCATGGATATTCCTTCCTTCGCATTGGAGGATACCTATACCGATTTCCATAAGCGACGTCCGGCAGAGACGTTTAAACGACGCCAGGCCAAACGCGGGTAATCCACCGTCAAAGCGCACGCGAGCAGACGATCCAATAAACGATCGACAGTGGAACGTTCCTTTGACGTGTGTTCATACATGGCTAGACGAGTCCTCCTTTTGGCGGACCGTCGTCGCAAGGCTGACAGGAGAGAACCGACTTGTCGTCGGACAAGTAAGAACATGCGGGTCAGTGTATACACGTACGCGCGCGTGTGTGTGTATACACACTTACCTACGCACTGTACATCGAACTCCGAGAACACACACCCGCTTCGTGTGGAGAGCAATGTGGTCGCAATTTATGAGCATTTCCCCTGTACATCTACAATCGCCCAGAGAGGAGGAGATGTGTATTAGCTCTCACACGTGCAGGACACGTGCACGAACACACGGATGCGCGTTTCCTCCTTACCACCACGTGAGCGTAGACTTTGCGCGAGGAGAGGAGCCCGCGGAGGGAAAATCCTTTGGCCAGCGAAGCTTGGATAATCGCGCTCCGAGCTATAGACGCGGCTCCGCTTGTCGCGGTGGTAAGGGCGACGGTGAGGAAGCGGGCGAGGAGGGGGGAGAAAGCTCGCTTTGCTGCAATCGCAGCTTGCCCATCCACGTGGAAATCATAGCTCGCTGCGGGAGTCATCGGGACTCGAAATTGTCCGGAAACGCTTGCCGGGGCTGTTCTCGGCGAAGTCTTCTTTTCTCCTTCTAAAGCGTGGGATGAGAAATAGAGCAAGAAAGAGAGAGAGGGAGAGAGTACGAAGGGCCAGTCCGGACTCTTTGGGGAGTTGGACGTAAAGAGACCTCTCGAAAGATTGTCTGAGGACAATCTCTTTGTAATTTGATGGCAACGTTTGGAACGAAGCGCTGTGTTGATTGAACGCGGAGTCAAAATCTCATGCGCATTTAAAAGTTAAAAACCGCAACTGCGTCGCAAAAAAAATAGATGTGCGAAAGAAACGTGTTTATAATGTATCCAGAATGCCGCGAAAAACTTTTATACACACGTGAGTTTTCGATCGCGTGACAAAAATGCGCGGCTGTTTCGATCTCGAGAAGTGAATATGCACAAATGTAAATATCTTCGTCGCTCCCGTGCGTATTTTGTCTGAAATGTCTCACGGATATATGTCTATCGGATGAATTCGAGAATGATCCTCTTAGAGGTCAGAGACCACGGCACACGGAAGTGCCATATCGCGGAATCTGCCGGCGAGCAGCGGCGGCAGCAACCGAGCTCGAGGTTTGCAGACTCTCGCACGGGAATGGTATTGGATGTCATCACGAGAGAGATTACGTGCGGCTTTGAAAGAGCTCCCTCTCTCACTTCCATTTGTCCTTCTTCCTCCCGCCCTCCACCATCCGTCGTCCAGCGCGTTGCTATTTCAGTTACTCCCTAGTCTCACCGTTCGCACCGGGACGTGCGATATGCGGACGCATCTTGACGCTCCCACCCGGCCGCGTTCAGCAATTCTCTCACTTGAGGATGGAAGGAACCCTCACCTCAGCACGAAGGCACCGGAGGAAGTCGTAGTTCCATTTGCCTCTATTTTTCATAAGCGATATTAGAATCTATCACTCGAAGCAGACGCTCTTACCTCTGCTCTAGGAGATCGAGAGCTATGGGGAAGGGGTGGTAGAATACCGATAAAAAAGATAAAGAGACTCTCTCTCTCTCTCTCGATTATCGGCGGGGTGGGATGCTGCGATCGCTGACGATTATCGATCCTATTGAAGCGGACGAATGTGAATGGATCCCGGGACTCTCGCGGGATCGCAAGCGGACCTGCCGCGCTCTCGATAGAGAAAGATGGAGAGAGCTAAGAGAGTCGAGCTGCGCCCTATATATATATATTATCCTATATATTATCCCGGCCACGCGATATTTCATTCATCGCGACCTCTCGATCTTTTCCACTCTTTTCTTCCTCGCCGAGTCGATTTTCAATTGAGCGTGCGCTCCTCGTTCTTTGATCTTAATAACGTTTTCCGCACATCTGAAGACGGAGAAACTCGCAATCTCTCATAATTTCTTAATCCTGATATCACACGATAAATTAACTGTGGATAGTCCGTCGACTAATCGCGAAAATTGCAAACATCTTTGAGATACACCGCAAGCAAGTGTATAAAAATAATGAAATTACACGATGTTTCAACTTTCTTAAAACACAATTGAAACCGCGTTTCTCACGGAGATGTCTTGGAGGTTTTTGTTTTCGATCACGTATTATTTCTCGATGTACTTCGCGCCCATAATTTCTTATTCGTAATCACCGCGAGCCGCGAGCTCGCGAAATACCGTTCACAATTTGTCTAATTTCACGCGCGCGCAACATCGTCGAATTTATGTTATTTATCTTTCCTCCGTATTTACCGGAGCTCGCGATTTACCATGATTATAGCTTCAACTCCGCTCGTTAATTACCTCACGTATTACCTCACAGTGGAATAGCGACATTATTGACTCGTTAAATAGGATAGTCTCCGCCATAATTCCGCTACCGTTTGTACGTGGCAAAGGCGCGCAACGATTCTTCAATTATTCTCGTGCGCAATGTGTCGCGAATCAAAAATAAAATAAAATTTAACTCACCTCTATGCCTATTGGTTTGCTTGTCGAACATCAGCATGGCATCCTCGATCTGGAATACAAATAAATTTTTCGTCAGCGAAACAGATTTTTTTCAAATAATTTAATTCAAATAAAAATTACGAAGTGATTTAAAAACTTTGAAAGCAATTTTAAAAAATTTTTTAAATTCTAAAATGTCCTCAAAACACATTTCTAACTCGTATAACCCATAACGATGATATTATGTATATGATTACTCCATTTATAATATTAATTATATCGCGGATATAAATTAACTAACTCTGTGTGTGCATTTGATTAATTATATAGTCCTATAATAATGACTGTGTCACTGTAATGTTGCTCGTAATATTCAAGTACATCAGCAGCTTGGGTTGAATGACAAGCATAATCTTTTGTATTCTTACGAGAATATGTCGTATAAAGCACAGCTGGCCAGAGATTTAGGGAAACATGTTGCTGAGAAATACTAAACCGAGGGAGAACGGGTATACGTCCAGAATGACGGGGTTGGACAACTCTGTGTTGTATATGGTTGAAGTGTGAGCGAAGCTCACTCGGAAGAGACGCAGGAAGAGCCAGTGGGATTTATAGGACAAGAGAAACAATAGAGATTATCCTTATCCCCTTTGTCGTTTCATGAGTTTCGCTCCCTCTCACTTTCTCGCGCGCCAGGAACTATTGATATAGTTCGCGGAAACAGTGCAAATTATTATTATTATTTTTTTTTTTTAGTAACACGTACATGTGTGTGAAGAAATTCTATTTTTATTATATAAATATATATATTTATAAAAATATATTTTATTATATCATGAAAGTCGCACAGAACTGTCAGGGAAATCGAGTAGTATAGGTAACATTTGTTGCGACTTTTGTTCTTCTCGTGAACCGGCGTACCTTTTACGGCAGGAAGTTGACGGTAGAGCGAGAAAACTACGGGAGCGAGGGAACGGGACGAGCTTTTAATGAAAACGCAAGAGGCGTCACGGCGTACAAGAACCGCCACCGGTGAGGCCTTCGCTCGTTGCTTATGCTTTCTCGCCGTCTCCTCTCGCACAAAGTACACGTCTTTTCATTATTTCTAATATTGCGGCTGTTATACTGATGTATTCTCACCGGTTGAATCAATTCGCGTGTCTTTCTCTCTCTCTCTCTCTCACTCTTCAAACGTTACGAATTCTCGCGTCGCTGACAGCGAGAATAGATAGAAAACGAGATATCCGACTTCAATCATACTCTTGACACAGATACATCTTTACACGCTCGCGTCTCTTTGTTATAATTAGCGATTTCAAGCTCTTTACTCCTATTTACTATCGTGTCATCAATTATACGCTTTTTTTTTGCGTGTTCTCTTTTTCAACGACGAGAAAACAAACTCCGGCAAACTGGCAACGGCAAATTTCTCTTTATTTCTCGAATAATTATCGCGCGCGGGTCGCGCAATGCAGTTTTGCGGGTTTCACGTATATCGTTGCGCGAGTACGGGTATCTATTTCCCGCGATATGTAATATTCAGCGCTCGGCGCATTATGCATCCCATGTATTTACTTCATTAAAAATACATTGGCCGGATGTGTTTAATATTGATTCTATATAAATTAATATAATTATCGTACGGTGCGTCGCACGGTAACATCGAGCACGAGAAATAACCGAAATATTGTACAAAACGCTTGTTATCTCACTCTGTCATTCACGTGTGAGATAATTTTATGCGCGATAAATTTTCTATTTCTTCCCCAACGTAATTTCATTTTCGCTTTCTTAATAAACTCTCTATAGGGATTTTAATTTCCAGAGATATTCCACACTCTCGGCAAAGCGATGCCAATTTGTTTTACGAACAAAACGGAAACAATCACATCCGTCAAGACGAGAGAACGAAAAGAAACAAATAAGTAAAAAAGTCCGATGCGCAGATTAAAATATATCGAATGATGAAACGCGATCTGTCGCAAGCAAATGGTGATGGAACCGGAGAATGTAACGCAAAGTGGTCTTCCGAAATTTCTTTCTTTTTCGCGTGAGCTCGGAGAAAATACGTACTACTGTAAGATTATTGAAGAGAAAACGGGGAAGAAGAAAAAAAAAAAAGAAGGACGAGAGAAAAAGAGAGAGAGAAAGCGAGAGAAAGACAGAAGTCAGCGGCGGCGGTGGCGTCTTCGTCCCCGGAGGGCAATCGAGTTCTGGTGAGTGGGCGAGACGTACCTTATTACAAGTTCGATTCCACCGGTGTTACAGCTCTCGGTGGACCGAACTGTAGATTGCTGTCTTACTGCCCTCGTCCTTTATATCGTGAGTCCTTCCCTCGTCTCTCCGAGAGGCAAGACCGTGTCATTTCCTACCGTTCTTTCCCTCGATATCCCCTCCGCTAGATTTGTATTGACGCGCTCACTTTAGTCTTTCCGTTTGACCAACTAATTTAAAGGGGACGCGTAAAACTGGGGCAGCAGGACGTCTTTGCGCTTTTTATACTCGATCCTCCCAAGATGCGATGCCAACAAAGTCTCTTTTTTTTTATTTTTTTTTATTTACGAAGTAGATCTCTCCGTCGCACAAAGGACACGAATTTTCTCTGACGTACAAGTAGAAAAATGTAAATCAAGTTTGAAGAAGAAGTGACTTTACTTGTTTTACTATAATATTTTAAATAGAAAGAGAAAGAGAGAGAAAAAGAGAGAAAACATGTATATTTATTGAGGCTCGCATGAATTATTGTCTGCCATAATTCGCTTCATTAGAATTCTATTGTAAAATAACAGAATAACAGACAGCGCTCGGCTCAAATTTCCGACAATGCAATTACGAATAATAAAGAGATAGCCGAAATAACGTACTAAAAACGCTCATTTTTGCACGTTAATGTGATCGTTATTATATATAATTATTGATAAGCATTGTTGAGAAGAAAATAAAGCCCTGATTCTTCGCAATAAATTCAATTTAAATAAAACCACATTGCGTAAATAAAATAAAATGTAAAACATATATCGCTGAAACATTGAAATGATAAATTGATGTATCGTTTTCGCACATAAATATTTTTATTATTATTCCCTCGTTTAGAGGGTTTTTAGACTAAAAAAAAAAAAAAAAAAAAAAAAAAAGAAAGGAAATACTCGCGCTGCTATTGCCAATAACGCCGCTCGGTAAACTTTACAGTCTCTATTTGCAATTCATCTGTTGATTTTATCCTGCGTTCCACTGGATTTCGCTTCGCTACTAACATTTTCCGGTTTGCCTTTACATTTTACGGTAATCCCCGACGACACGGAGCAAAAAAAAACTGTTCGTTAAATATTTGTGTTAAGAAGAGAAGAGAACCATCGGATGAGAGACAAAGAGAGAAAAAAATAGAGACTTAACTTAGAAAAACAATTTTGATTTATAGTGATAGCGCCAAAATTTGACTCCCTAATATTTCATCATGTAATTTGAAAACGAAATATTTCTAAGAGACTATGAGAAAATTATTTTCAAGTTCTTGTTCCAAGTAATTACACGTATAATTAATATAATTAACTTATATATTTGTACATAAATTTCTGATTTAAAAAAATCTACGACAAGTCCAAGTGAATGCAAAACATTTAGAAAACGAGCGAGATGTTCGCATCAAGTACGAAGCTTTGTGAAAAAGCCCGTACTTTAAACCGGGAAAAGTAAACGATTCGTTTCGATGGGTGCATTTTGATATTGATCATATTACAAAATTTCACAATGTATTCCGTACTCGTACACTATGCGACTAAACTGCGAATCTGAGCGTGAAAGCTGGAAGTTATCTCAATCGATCGCGACATCGAATCGAACGCAACGAACCGAAACGGTGATTCCCATTCGAACTGTTTCGTAGTTTCGGGATTCTCGGTGCAATACGATACGCGTTTCGAGTGCGCGAACGTGCACACGCGCGCGCGCGCGCGCACACACATCGCCATGCGAAGTGCACTTCATGAAACTTATCACCAAAGTTCATAGAACCGGATACTTCGGTAACACGGGCTTCGATGTGCTTAAATTCATTTTCAAACGCGGGGCATCGAGTTTCCACAACTCTCATACCGCGTGCGACTCGCATTGTACGTGTGTGTGTGTGCGAATGCGCGCGCGCCATCGGGTTCTTTTTATTTTGTTTCACTTCTCCGTTCCTCGCTTGTCCCGAACTCCCTTTTCGAAGATAAACGAGAACGAACGCTCCGCGCTTCGAGAACGCTCTCCATCGAGGTTTTATTTTTTTTTCTCTCCTCTCTCTCCCCTCCCCGAGTTGATTAAAGGCTGCGCCGCGGCCTGCCTGAGAGTTACAAAGTCGGATTCTATTACTTGTATATACGGTATAAAACAATTTACGGTCGCGACTCATTTACGGTGGAATTGTGGTTCGTGACATCGCTGATGCACATTTTCGAATTAACGCACTTATTACAGAAATGTGCGGAATTATAGAGAGTTCAGAGGAAAATCAGATTATGTTTGAAAAATAATTCTCTCTCATGATACGTCAAATTATGTACAGGGTGTTGCAGATACATACAAGTCAGTATGACGAGTTGCCTATCGTTTCTCTGGCAGGCGCGCGTGTCTGTACGGCAAC
>QVOA01019925.1:0-15441 GCA_014825685.1 Pseudomyrmex cubaensis | reverse complement strand
TCACAAGCGTTCCATGGGACCTCTCCCTTATACCCGATGCTATTTCTTATTGCTATTGCTATTCTCTCGCATTGTGTCTCCAGCTTTACAACACATGTGGCATAAAGTATAGACTTTTAGGCTGCGTTCCGATATTCACTGTCAGTACTAAAAATCTATACTTCACGTCACATGTGCTATAGATTTCCAGTACTGGCAGAGCATCGTTTATCTTTATTCCTCGTTAAATGTAGAATAAAGATAGAACGATGTTTCGAACTATTTGCAGCGAGTCTTGACCGCACTCTTAGTAACAGCGAATATCGCGAATATTTCCAGTACTGAATTTTGGAACGCAGCTGTTATGGATGATCTCTTAAACGGCAACCTTCAAAATACTTCAAGACAGATGAATGACAGATAAAAAAGCATTTTACAAATTGTTAAATATAATTATACTCGTAATAAGGTGAAAGATTTTATTTAATATTAATATATTTATACTTAAAAGAGTAATATTATTAGTCACATTTGGTTTTGATATATATAAAATAATATTACTTAATTTATACACATAAATTTATATCAATTCAAATTTATTATTTATTTCCTTATTACGTGTGTGTATGTGTATGATAAATAGAATTATGTCTTCGTAAAATGAACATATGCTGTAATTTTTGTGTTTAAAAAGAATATTATATTTAATATCATATGTATAATTATTATAAATCATAATTATTACTACACTTATATGTATATTTAGCTACAAATATACATGTTATTACAGCATTTGTTTTTCTTTTAAAGACATTATAATTAATTTATAATTAATTTATAATTAATTTATAATTAATTTATAATTAATTTATTACGCACACATAAAAAATATGCTCGAAATGAACATCAAATAATCTACTTAATTCTTTTTATGCATTTTTTTTATAACATGCACCAAAATCAAACATAATTAATATAGGAATTTTTGTCTATATTTTTATTTGTACACTTCATGTATTGATAATTAAATATTGTATTAATATAATTTATAATTAAATAATTATGAGGAAATGAAAAAAAGATTAAGATTAGATAACCGGTAAACATTCAGCAATTCTTCTCTAATAATTATAATAAAATAATATTACATTAAAAGTATTATTACATTTAAATAACATTTATAGATGTTTTTAGTGGAATCAGACTTTATTACATCCTGCGTCCTTGGAAGAGAAATAAAGCGAAGCATTTGTTTAGAACATTATCGTATCGTGCCTGAAATTATTTATTAACCGATGTGCCGTCTTGTATACAAAAGCATGTGTAATATGCATTATTCATACTCAGCCGCATGCTAACGAATCGGAATTTGTACGAATCATTTTGGGGTGACGAGTACATTTTATCCCACTACAAAAGTAATCAATTAAGTAAGTAATTATATTATATATTTATATAGATACATAATATTGTAAATCTTACAAAACCATGAGATATTTACTCATTAATACAAAGAGTTATTTAGTAAAATAACTCTAAAATTAAGATATAGTAATATCTTAATTTTGTACATGTATTAAAAACTTTTACTTTTGAAAAAAGTTTAATTCAAGTTATAAAAAAACTAATTTTGGTTACTAATTACTAATAAATCTACTAATAAATATTTTAAGGTTTATGGTGAGAAAAAGAACTAAAATAATATAAAAACATTTTATTTAAAAAAGTGTATCAAAAAATAAATTTCTGGTATAAACTTTTACACAATGTCAATAACTTATTATTTAGTATCACTGATGTTGCTTTGACACATTTTAATAATAACAAATTATTATCAATAACTGTTTAATTAATACTTTTAAACGATACGCTAAAGCGTCGCTGCGATCGAGACAACTTACGGCAGCGAATAAAACTAAGTATGATTGTGTGGTTTCGATCAGTTAAGTAGTGACTTCAATCGTTGAAAGAATCTAAAATATACTTTAAAATTCTCTGTCTATAATCGAAAGTTTGTGTCGTTGTTAGTTTAAATTTCATTAATTTTTTGTGGTGAAAACATAAGTGATTGGAGCTACTTATTGATACAAAGATAAATTAATATATTATAATTAGCACATTAAGTTTTAGCTAAAACAAAATATACACAAATATATATATATATACATATCTCATATAAATGCAGCATAAAATGCTAGACTAATTTAAAATATCAAACAGAAGAAAGCAATATAATAATTGCAGTCAATATTCTTTAAAAAAAAGTAACGTTTGTGTTGATTATTGGTTGACACGACGATTTGATCAGAACACTGTTACTTATCGATACATATTGCAGTTTTACGGTGTTAAAACAGATTTTTAATCAAGTACAAGATAAGTACATGAACTTAAAAGTATTATAAAAAGTGCAATCATGGAGACTTGGCAAAATTACAGTCTTGTAGCGAATACAACAATAATACCTGATGTAATGATGAAAATTGTATCAAAGAGACATGTAACTTTCGCTTCTCAGCTTGTACTAACTTTCGTCTATGTATGTGGTATTATTGGCAACATATTTGCTTTGGTGATTCTCTCACGAGATAATAAGGTAATTTAATACAATCAATAGAAAAATAATTATTTTTGTATTTGTTTCATATACATTACAATTTCTTGTTAAAAAAGTGTGTGTCATATAAATATGTGTAACAAACAACTATACATTCATTTGCACGCACACACGCGCGCGAACGGAACTTGATATCATGTTCTCTCTGTTCTGATTCTGCATAACACAAGAAAAACTATTTTTATTTATATTATTTATATTATTTATACTATACCTCTGGATTAAAAGATCGTAACAAACTTTTTCAAAAAGCAGTGTTCTCGTCTTTAGAAATTGTTTTAATTAAGCTTCCACTTGATCTCTCATGTCATTTTAAAAACTTTTAAGCCATTTTCTCTTTTATCATAGAGATATAAAAGATGTGCTTTCCTAGATTTTATATAATAAAAGATAGCTTTTATTATATAAAATCTATAAAATTTTTCATTATTTCAACTCTTTGTCTCTCTATTTGTTCAAAAGTTATTAAAGTTTATCTGAATTTTTCATTTTTTTACTTATCTTGTTTATTCAGTGTTTCTTCCCTTCTTGAATATTTCATTCGGCGTTACATTGTTAGAGTTCAACATAAGGTTGAACATTGATATGGCATGTTGCTAATATGGTCCTGTGGATACGACGTGAATACAAATGTTTGGTGTGTGGGAACATATTATTTATTTCAGCAGAAAAATAAACGTTTGCGAATTGTAAAAAAACTTTTTCCAGAAGACAATATTAAGAATAAAAAACCAATATAAGATATTTATTATAAGATCAAGACTTTCTATTTCTTTTTTGCCTATTTGTCTTCTATAACAGTCTATCTTCATAACTGTCTTTTATTGCTTTTATTAAATATATTACATATGTTTGTAACATAATTAAACATATACTTCGTTTGTTTGTAACGTACTTACATTGGTTTTCTAAGAAAGGTAATTTTTTTAACTTATTTTATAATAGAGATTAAATTACTACTTCTATTTTTTCTTGACCTATTATGCAATGTCACATTTTTATAAGTTTTTAAAATATTAAATATTAACAGAAAAGTAATGTACACAATGAAAATAAGGACTATCATTACTTTTTCTTCTATTAATAACTATACTATCGTAATAAATGTGGTAATGTATTCCATACATCTTCCGGTTGTATTGCAGCAATATTCCATCATTACACAGTGCAATATATAATACATAATAACAGATATCTTTAAATATATTAGATTTAATATACTAATATACTCTGAAATATACTAATATGCTAATATATATTCTAATATACTCTGTATATACTCTGAATATATTAGATATAATATGATGTAAAATTTATTATTTACTAGTTGCAGAATGCATGCTTTGCTACATTATTTGATTTCAGGGAAGAAACCGTAAACATTTGCTAATGCTACGTTGTTTGGCGATTAACGATCTTGTAGCATTGTTTGGTATGTTGCTGCAGATGTATTTTACAATTTATGTAGGCCGTGTAACGGTTTCTACGAAACTAATTTGCTCTTTTCGGATTGTCTGGCGATTTTTTGGACTTTTCAGCGGCTGCGTCGCTTTCGTTATGGCGATTGAACGGTGGTTAGCTTTGACCAGGCCTTTTGTTTATCAAAAGGTAAACTCTTTACTTGTAAAAAATATTAATTATCAAAATTTATGTGCATTAATGAAGCGCAAAATATCTTACATTCTGTGTATACGTGATGTATATATTAATTGTATACACATATATATTATATAGATTATATATATATATATATATATATATATATATATATATATATATATATATAATATAAAATATATATTACGTATACACATTATTTTATATATATATGTATATATACGAGTTTTGAAACTTTTTGACACAGCCGAAGTGTGAAATTAGATTGATCAATCTGAGCATAAAATTCATTTACCATTTTGTAAAATTCGTAAATAATTATTAACATTAATTAATATAGAACTGCATTTTATTAATCATTCAAGCAGATCAGTTTGATATTAGTATTAATAAAGTTCAATATTTAGTTTCCGAAAAATATGAAAAGTGTGTATATCCCACTATAAGGGATTCTCATCTACACAATCACACAAGTTTTTATAAATTTTTGTCTTTATTAATATATGTTATTTAGTTGCTTATAAGAAAAAAATCTTTACTTCAGTAACATATTATTTTTATTATTTGTTTTAAAACTATTAATTTGGTGCAAAATGTGTTCAAGTGTTCTTCTGCTTCCACTCTCCCTATGTGTTTTCCAGCAGGTGACATATCCAGTTATTGTGCGTTGTATAATAGCACTTTGGGTAATCTCGCTAGTGTTAACTACACTTCCTGTTTTGGGTTTTGGAGTTTTCTATAAAAGTGGACGATGCGTTCGATATAGAGAAGCTACCGATCCGAGCGATATTGCTTATGCATATGTATGGTTTACTTTTGGTGAGTACCTACATCAATGACAGTAAATTACTGATTAAAGATTCTTGTTGTTATGTAATTTACTTTTTTCTAGTAATTATACATATAATTTAAAACGTACATATCATACATTATACAAAATTTTTCTACTAACTTAAATCATATGTGCGCGCGCGTGTTTGTGTGTGTTATACCTAAATCACTAATTTTTTATTTTAAAAGTTATCTGATTAGTTAGAAGTTATCTTAGGTAGCCTTTTATGCTTGTCTATTGTGGCGTGTAATTTGACGGTCTCCAAGGCTTTGAAAAAATTACATCGCACAGGTGCTTTAAGAAGAATATCTAAAGCATCATCAAGAACAAAACCTTTATTAAATGTAACTGGACCTCCAAACCAATCAGAAGGTATAACTACACCTGAAGAAAAAGCATTTTCTAGACTTATGCAATTGTTATCGATATCCTTTGTGATCTGTTGGATGCCACAAATGGTAAATCTATTAATATAAATTAAAAGTTTGATAATTAAAAGTGGAAATGTAATGCGAAGCTATTTGTTTCTTTTGTAGATTTCTATTCCACTAGCTCAATATGCGATGCAGTTACCTCAAACAGCCATTATTGCACGAAAATGCATTCGGATTTTTCATGTTGTAGCTGATATAGTTTTATGTACTCATTTCACTTTGGATCCGTATATTTATGTATTATTGCGAATGCCATTGTCGAGATTTTACTTGTTGAATCTATGTCAACTCTGCTCTAATCGAAAATGTTCCAATTCATTCTCAGGTAAGAAGATAAGATACAAAAACTAAGATGTAAAAAAAGATACATCAGAATACATATATTAAAGAAGATATATGATTTCCAATTTGTAATTTTTACGATTTGCAATTTTTACGCGTAATGAGAATTTTAAATATATTAACAAATTACAAACTGTTTGGCACTTAAGCTATCCAAGTTATCGGTATGTATTACAAATTTTTCTACATTATAACTCATTTTTATTTTGTCGAACGAGAAAATTTATGGCAGAAAATCAGTCAATCACGATTTGTATTTGAAAAAATACATAAAATAATGTTTTGGAAAATACACAATTATTTGTGCTTGTTTAAATATTAATATCAAATTTATTGAATTATTGTTTATGGTTACTGTAAAATTTAATATCAAAATTTTAATGATATTGTTTTGTTATTATAGGAAGAAATCGTCAATGTACCAATGGTGATCCACCTACTCCGATTACTGAAGCACCATCAGTACCTGTAAGTGAGGAACATGAATTACACATAGTAACGTATTTCTAAGATTACGACAAACAATGAATAATATTTGCATTGTAGTTTCTTAAAAAACAATTACAAGAGTGTAATACTATGCTATATAATCTTTGTAAACTACTTATATAAAAAAAAAAACAATTTTTATTTAATGTTTTGTATATAATAATAAAAAAATGTTGAGAATAAGAGTAAGATACAAGAATTTAGTTTCTGAAAAGAAAAAAGTACAAGAAAAATATTTGATTCGAGAGATGTTCACTTTTTAAAATAAAAAGAAATAAGACTATAATGAGAGAAATGTTAAGGCTAATAGGGTATACAAGATGCAGTCTATATCAAATCAAACATTTGACATAGACTTATAATTTTATGTATAATTTTCATATGATAATTAAACGCGCGCGCGTGCGAGAGAGAGAGAGAGAGAAAGAGCATTTCTGAAATGTTAAAAAATAACTTTTATAATTTCCTAAGTATATAGATATTCTAAGTTTTACTTATTTATAAATATAAATATAGTTTATTGCAAAACTTATACTATGTGTCAACATTTTCCCCTCCTGTCACTTTAAGATCATTTTGTTGTGACTTACCACTATAAATGTCCTAGCTTTTTTTTATTATGTACTTCACATTACTGTCACAATAAAAGAAATTCTTTTAAAAAATCTATTTTCTTCACTTCTTACCTTAATAATGCCACGAAGTAACACAAATACGCATAGTCTTAGCGATTTAACAATATATTGTACATCTAGATTAGATATTTCCTGCTTCATCTTTGGCACGTAGTAGCAGAAGACAGTCGGAGAAGAAGTACTTCCTTTGATTGCGCACACACGATATGGTATTTCCACTTTATATCTAATCCTAGTATTCCTAGTCACACATTTATGTATATGTTGTGTCAATCTCGATAATCGGACCATCGGACGGTTTAATCTATGAAATATTAGCCTTGCCTTATGGTACTTGCCATATAATATAAGACAAGATCAGTAATGGCAAAAACGACACGTCTGACAGGACGTGTCAACATGTTATGCGCGGCTAAAAAAAACGCAAAAATCGATTGATATGCTGCTTTTTCTGTAAATTGAAAATTTCATAGCAAAATTTTAAAATCAGGTATGAATTCAGCACAACAAAATCTAAAAAAGAATCCAAAGAAAAATTACCTATAACAATTTATATCTTTACACAGTGTTTATTAAAAGGGTAACAAAAGTGTTGAATTTAATTTTCAGTGTGTAATTGTTTGATATTCGGTTGTATAATTTGTTAAATTAGGTAAAGAATTTATCTTTTTTGATAAAATTAGAGTCGATTTATAACTATAAACAGAAGGCACAAATCTCACTTAAACACTTAATAGAATTTACTTTTTTGTAAGTTATTTATAATTTGATTAAATTACATATTATTATTATATAAAGCTTTACTAATATATAAATGGTTATACGTTATATAAGATAACTTTAGTACATATGATTTTTGTAAAAAGTTATATATATATATATATACACACATTTTTATAATCTATAGAGATTTATTTATATTTTGTTTATATATAACTTTCAATATCATTTTACATGATTTATGATAATAGATAATAGACACGTGCATGCACGTAAAAGTTTTATATTATTTATAAAATCGTTTTATATTTGCATCTTATATTTACATTATTAATGTGAAAAGTCGACTTCTACATTCTCTAATATATACAACATTTCTCTGTATATGTATGTACAGGCAATATAATCGCTTTTACACATAAAGTTGCATCAATAACGTCTTAATCTTAACAATGTATCTTAAGTTGTAATAAATGCAACTTTACGTATATAAGACATTTGGTGTGTGTGTGTGTGTGTGTGTGTGTGTGTGTGTGTGTGTGTGTGTGTGTGTGTGTGTGTGTGTGTGTGTGTGTGTGTGTGTGTGTAAAACTTTGATTATTGTATTGTAAGTTATAAAAAACAATGTACATAGTATCTTAGGTTTGAACGACCATATTGCGCTAGTATGTTCTATAAAGAAGAAATAAGATAACAGTATTATATACATAAATGTATACTATCTTCAACTACATATATAAGATAAGAGCGCAGTTTTAATAATAAAGATTAATTACATGTGTATAATTCACTAACAAAATTATCGCTTTTGTGTATGATGGAACAAACTCGGAAGAATCTCGAACAAAGTCGGAACAAAATTTGTACGGTAATCACAATTTGATAATCGTACAATTTCAATTTTCAACAAGTGCAATTTTTTAAAATCATCTTTATATAGTTTTCTTTCAATATTCTATACATCTTTATATATCACGTGTTTTATTTCTGTTTATAGAACATATACGGTGCAGTTTGACTGTTAAACCCTAGGATAAGCTATATAAACGTGTGGAATAAACTGCAGTTACATTATCTCACAAACATATATATAATGTTGTGAAAACAATCAAGTAAAACCTTAAAATATTTGAAATAGTAAGATAATATTTGAACAGTTAAATAAAAAACATAAACAGTTTATATACGAATATTAGAATTAGAGTATAATTTAGTAAGTTCATTTAGTTTACATGCGAAGTCAAAATATTAATCGCGCACATATTTGTTGTGTCAAAATATCATACATAATTATCTACTCTGTATCTACATATATTGTTGTTCCAGATTTCGGCAGTCTAAGACTTATTTAAAAACTTAACACCAGTAGATGTTTACGGCGGCGACTCTTTATTTTCATTTAAAAAGCTAACGACATTGGATGTTGATTGATGTTGAATGATGTTAGGCACCCTTAATAAATCATGATATTGCAACAAAGCTTCTCGCAAAGATCTGGATACTTGCACACAAGTATCCAGATCTTTGCGAGAAGCTTTGTTGGTTGTAATTGTGCACTCCACTAAGTATGGATATAATCCAATTAGCTGTTCCCATACGGATCTGTCAACTGCAAGAAATATATGTGTATATATATAATAAATATATACGCGCATATATGCGCGTGTATAAATACATACATATATATACATGTTTGTATGTATGTATGTATGTATTCTCTTTCAATATGCAAAATAGATAACACTGGCCAGTAAAAAGAACATTATTTGTTTCTCTACATTTTCAAAAAAAATTTAAATTATTTTTTTTAATCTATAATGCCGACGATGTAATATTCTTTCAATTTGCAAACTAAACTTACTATAGTGCAAACATCGTAGTACAAGTAGTAACATTGTTTATAAACAAAATAAATACCTTTATTCGGAGGCGCCTTTTTGAGTGATATTACGAGAGTGGCAACGGCTTTTAAGACAAATGATATCTCTGACAATCTGTACCTAGTAAAGATTTTTATATATTATATATTCATCTTGTATATTAAACAAAAGTCACAAGTATTCATTGAAATAGAAAAGAACATTTCAGTTTTAAAAATACTACTATTACCTAGGCAAAGGACACTTCCCGTTTCGCCTTTCGCTTTCAATATATCGTCGCAAAACTTCCTGAAATCTATGTAGAAGAGCTGTAACTGCCAATCTTCCGGCAATTCCACCTTCATCATTTTGTAGATCCTTATGAGGACTATTCTCCACGTCATTTAATCCGTCTAATAGAGAAAACTGTAGCAGAGTTTCAAAGCAAGTTTTTGCAAACTCTTCCCGTAACTTTGTTTCTGCCCCGTCTTCTGTGTAGAAAAAAAAAGATAATTTAATTGTCATTAGAATGTCTAAATATTCTAAGAACAAAAACTATGTAAAACTTTTTTGCTGGTTTAGTTGTTCCAGATATGCAATCTCAAATGTTTTTTTTTTTTTTTCTAGATGTAATTTTAAAGAGAAATTCCTGGATCAGAAAGGAATTAGAGAAAATTAAAAATTAAAGCTATAAATCTCAACAAAATTGTTTTGGTACATTTCTTTCCTCTAATATCATTAAACACAGGACAGCAACAAAAAGAGAGTCAAGTCTTAATATGATATACCAATATTTGCTGTAGTGGCCGAATGTATGGAACCTTTATTTAGAAGCATAACTACTCTTAGAATAAACTGATGAGGTATATGCTGAGAATGTGGTAAAACCTCGTTTCTTAGCAACTCCATAACTTGGCAGTCAACTGCCTCATCAGCCTGGATTTCTTCAACTCCTCGTTCTACATTTAATACACTGCAATTAATCAGACAAAAATTAAGATCTATATTTAATAGCCTTTATATAAATATAAATAATAAATTAATAACACATCATTCAACATCAGAGTGTAAAAGTTACCTTTTAGGAAACAGAAAATCATCCAATGTGCTCGCGAGTTCAAGCCACATGCTCTGAAATTGTTCGGGATATTTTCTGGCAAGAGGTAGTCCAATATGCAGGACAGCCAGCAAACTAGTTACAGCCAATTTCCATGTTGTTGCAGACGGACATGCATACTTCATGGACAACGGTACGTGCAGCGTCTCCACGATATGCTTCAACACCTGACCATCGATCACAGTCATTTCGTGCGCGGTTTTTTGATATAAACTCACCACCATCGAGAGTGCTTTTTCTCCAAATGGAACGTAATTCATTGTAACCCACTCGGCAGATATACCTTTAATTTGGGCGATGTGTTTTGTGGATATTTTACCATAAGTGGGAGCCTCACACGCTAGTTTTGAGAAGCTTAATAACTGAAGGAAGATTAGCACGATCATTGTGCGCAAGTTTTCTGAGCCATTTAATGCTTCTTTTTGCAACAGCTCCATTGAATGCAGCACTTCATCTTGCAGATGTGTGAGAACTACATCCGGCATTGACGGTAGAATGTACGGTGTTGATTCACCATGAACCGGAACAGCTACCGCGTTCTTCAACACAGTACATAATTTCTGTAAATCTGGGCCAGTAAACTTATTTCTAATATGCTGAAAAACACCTGGGAATATATGCATCAACGCAGTTAAAAATGCTTGTGACGGTACATAAGGTTCGGTATCACTATCTTGCGGTGGTGCAGTGCTCTCCATCCCGATGTTGAGCCACACACGCCACGTCACCATCCACAAGTTCTCTGAATCGTTCGATTGAATTATGTCGGTATTGTCATTGCTTTTTGGTTGAAAGAGAATCTCCTGAAACGATTTCAGCGCTGCTAATGACACTTCGTTATTTTTGCTTAGTGCAGAATTTTCGATGAATTCAAGAAGTAATGACCAAGCTCGAGGAAAATCTCCTAACATTTGCAATAATTGACGTTTTGTGTTAAATACTCGAGCTACGCCACTCAGTGTTAGGACTTGCGTTTCCGCCCATTGTTTCTGCGCCGTATTTCTACTATGATGAATAAGTATATTTCCGCTTGTGTCGACTTTTTCACTGCTAGCCGAATTTGACAAGCTTCTTACTTTGTCTAATAGTGGAAATAATACTTGCCAAAGCACCGCTTGCCACGTAGGATGATGTAAAAGACTACCATGCGCAGATATAGTAGAGAATAAAGTCTGGCTTGCTGATTTGCGTACTGCGGGTCGTGAATCTACACACAGATCGCCTAATCTTGCGTACAAACACATCCAGAGTTTGTCAAACGATGGCATATTTGTTGTACCAGGAAAATCAGGAAATACCGATGTTGAATCTCCGCGCAAACAAACGCATAATTTTTCTTGATTCTGATAGAAATAATCGCTTATATTCCACATTAGACCGACAGCTGTAAGTGAAATATTTAATTCTTGCGTTTGCGATCCGAATTTAGCAGCTGTGTCAACACACAGTGGAAGACATCGCCAAGGCATTACAGGTAAAAAATCCGTTACAACCAATTGTAAGCACTGGAAAGCTATACGAACTAAAGCTTCTCCGTGATGATCGGAAACTGCTCCTATAATACCAAGAACTAAAGGCCAACCGTGATATAACGTTTCTCCAGCACCATGAAGCACTTGCAAAACGCATTCCAATTGTCGCTGTCTGACATCTCCGTGTCGTACAGATGATAATTCGGATAATGGTCCTAGCAGTAACGTTTGTAATTTCTGATTATCTCGAAGTGGATAGGGATATTTGTGTTGCAGTGCCATTTTCACGAGATATGTAATCGCTTCTACACCCCATTCTCTCATGCGAATATGTGGGTGTTGACAGACTTCTAATAAGTGATTTGTTAATGGTCTCCAAAGCACTTCTACGCGTGGTAAGTTTACCAAACCAGTTTCCAAAAGTTTAGCAACGGCGAAAAGAGAAGGTTCACGGTTTGAATACGCCAGTTCCATAGCCTCATGACTCAATTTACACAGAGCATCTATTAAATGATGCAAAGCAACGTCATCGAGATGTTGGCTGCTCTCGAATAATCTACTAAGCATGGCGCTAAGAACTGGCAGATCCGCCATAACCGCGTTTGTCAAGACTGCGTTAGGATCAGTTGTTGTTCTTCCAGCTTTCAATGATCCCCCGGTAGAAGGTTTGAGACCGAGTATCCAAACGAGATGTTGAAGAGTAGTAAGTACCAAGTGCCACGCGCTACCAAGTATATCACCATGACAATGAGCCAACGATAGCAACGCACGCATACACTGCAAGTTTTTTGCAGTCAACATGACCGGACCTTGATGAGCACCTAAATATAATCAATATAATCAATATAATAAAAACCTGACAGAATAAATCTAAGAATGATACAAGAATAATACTTAAGCTGCTATTAACTCACCAATTGGTAAGGATGCTGTAGGAAGTGGTGTACCAACGGCGACTACTTGTTGTCTATAATCAGGCTCACCTATTGACAAGTTGTATTGAGCAGAATCTTGCTGTCTCACGGTTGGTATGCCTTGAGGTGCGTTATACAGTACAGTCAAAGCATAATGAGGCGGTAATGAAGCTTTACATATTGCAGTGATAAAAGCATCGCGTGGCGCTTGCAGATCCAATTGACCGCATAAAGATGCAAATGTCTGAATTGACTTCAGAACATTTTCCGTCGCCGATTCATCTGTACTAAAATTGACAAACATTTGTTTTCAAATATTTTCAAAAATGCAATATTAAATTCCCTTAAAATTATTACCTAGCATCTATTAAGGGACTGAGAGCTGCCAATAAACCACACCAGCTTGATGTTATTATTTGTACATGAAGCTTTCGTTCAAATTCGCTCGATTGATACGTCTGATTTTCGTTACAATCATCTTTCGATCCGTTTATAGTTAAATCGATCGATCTTATGATATCTAGCAGACATGCATAAGCTATACTGATTCCATAACCTATTGGTATTTGCGGCGGTTCAACTTTATCTAACATTTCCAAACTAAAATAAAAATTATGAGTCATTATTGATTCTTACAGCTTTTTTTAAAAAGAAATTTGACACTAATAACAGTATCTTAGCTCTCGTTGTCTTCAATCATATATTGTAATTTAGATTTAATTAATTGGTTGTTGTCGTTAATGTGACGCTTACTAAGTTGGTTTAGCTTGTCCACTTGTAAATGTTGCTACTACTGGTAACCAAATACCACGTGAGTAAAAACCTGGTTGAGGTGATACACCTGGACCAATAGGCATTCCTGTAAATAATGGTAAGCCCGTATTTTGAGGCACAGTTGTATTTGCTGTTGCTAAAAAAAAGTAAGTTCATATCAATGTTCAAAATTAACAATTTCATAACTATCAAATGTGTTATCTAATATATATTTTACCTGTTTGACTCATCATCTGTGGATTCACAAAAAGACTGTGTACATAAGCACCTAAGCTATTGACAATATCTTGAAAAATATTTGTAGCGTGAGGTTTCAAGTCATAGCATTCACAGAAATTTGTTAGCAAGTCTGCCTGTACTGTCATTTTATGCAAAACTTCCAGAGCTAAAGCTCTCTGCCAAGTAGGTTTGTCAGGATCCAAAAACTTCACAATTAAAGACAAGAATATTTCACATTCTGTTATCTAAAATATTAGAATCACATTTAAGTAATTATGCTGCATTACACTTATGTATATTCCTACAAAAATGGTAATACACTTACTAGCAACGAATGGTATTTTTGTATCAAAACTGACACAACTCGTAAAAGTCTCATACTAATAGGAAAAGAAGGTTTATCTAAAGGTGTAGCTTGCTGTAAAGATGCTGGCACTAAATTGCGATATTTGATGTTGGGCGAAAACAATTTGATAACAAGTGCACATACTCTCTCTTTTAATAAAAAACTGAATTCTGGGTGCTACAAGAAAAATTTTACTTTTATATATAAATTTTATAATATAAAAAACTATTCTCAAAAAATGTTAACATAGCAGAAAAAATACACACAGTGCGATCTCCCTTTCCCAGACCTCCTTCCACTTAGAACTAGGAAAACTTTTTTTCTGAACTTTTTCCATTTCTATCCAATAGTATATGCACAGAACAAAAATTGCGCATATATAAACAAATCAAGGACACATTAACATAACTTAATCGGTTCACTAACTGCTCACATGTTTCGATATTCACTGTCAGTACTAAGAATTAACAAATGTATATCAACACAATGTACTTCAACACTTAGCTTTTGTATCCTTTTCAATATGTACAAATTTGACTTTATTGCTAATTTATTACTTGTATAATACATGTAACGTGAAACTATAAATTTGCAATACTGGCAGTAAATATCGAAGTGCAACCATGGTCATATATATGGTCACGAAGTAAAAAGAGAAGCTAAAGAGAAGTAGTTCAGAAAAGAGAGAGACAAGGAAAGGGAAGCTCTACTGTCCGTATGTTTTAACTTATTTATTTTTAAATAAGTTTAAACATACGCATTGTTTTAACTTACTTATTTTTATGTTGTATAAATATAGATAATACCTTGAAAAAGACTGATGAAAAGTTTGTTAAGACTGATTCCAATAACTCTAAACCAAAAGTTCTAGTCATTTCAGTAATGCCTATTAGCCAGTATGGCTGATCAGCATTTACTAGTTGAACTAAATCCTACAAGAGAGAAAAAAATTTATTATTTCAATACAAGTAATGAATTAACAATAGAGCCACCATTGTTATTGATGCTTGAAATTTATCATTATTAAAAACAAATGTATACTTCAACACTTTTGCTTTTGTATCCTTTTCAATAT
>QVOA01019923.1:0-11751 GCA_014825685.1 Pseudomyrmex cubaensis | reverse complement strand
ATCATCCGGCAATTGTTCAGTAACGCCTCTTTCCTGGATACCAATTATTTATATCTGAACCTGAGGTCAACTCGACACACAAATACTTAAAAAAATATAAAATACTATCAATAATTTAAAAAAAAAAGTAATTTTCTCCACAATCTACAAAGAAATCATTATTTCTCGATTTAATCGCTTGTTTGACTTCTTGTAAATTTTGCGTTTCATGCAATCTGCCGAAAACAGTGCAAGTCTGCAAACCACGACGAATCCGCGCGAACATGAGATGTGTTTGTAGCAGCGAACTCATTTCGCAGTTCCGACACATTCTCACATCGACGTTGTCTGCCGTTTTCCGTATTCGCCGCGTCGAACGCGATGCACGAACTTGTTTTTCCGATCCTTTATCTACACTCCGATTAATCGCTGGTCACGTCTAAAACGAGAAAACGAGAAGAGAGAGAGAGAGAAAGAGAGAGAGAGAGTAAGAGCGTGCTCTCTGACTCACACGTGCCGATCGAATCCCGTGTAGTACTGACACTGTGTCGCGCATATTTACAGAGACTCCGTCGCAAAAGTTTCGCCATTGTCTTTTATTTTTTTTTTTTTTTTGGTCGCGCGCTGCAGCAGACATTACATATCGCATCTAAAAGTTACGTCCTTGTTATATCGAATAAGAGGAAGACCTATTTCTTTTTTTTCTTTTTTATTCTCTTCTCATTGCCTGGACTTCATTTAACTCTGTTCCCGAATTTGAAAAAAAAAATATACTGTTGTGGAAATATTTAGCGAAGAGACAATGAGATTCAATTGCGCTCAAAGGATTTCTCGAGAAAGTTACAAAATAAAGTTGTAAAATTAACCTCGACAAATTTGTTTATTTAACACGCAATTAATAGTTGAAATACTAGATGCGCCAGTTTATTAATAAAACGATTCCCTGGGCGCGCGCAGTTACCAAAAACCAAGCTGGAAAACCGCGTTGGTCACAAATGAACTCGGGAACAGAGTCGCTTTTCTCTTTCCGTACATCCCTCCTGTACCGCTAATTCACTCGTACCTTCGTTCATATTTACAGTTATCGCCAGAGGGACTGTGACCTACCCGAATAGGATTGTCGCGTACGCACGGCGCGTCCCTTTCGCATTACTTTTCGGCGGCTAATGAAGATCCACGAGGAACAACCAACCGAGACTCCCTTTGCTTGCTTTCCTAAGTTCATTCATTAATCTCTATCCTGAATTTATAATAGCTTCGCGCGCGCGCGGAGGCACAAATGCTGTCCAAAGATATCGCTTCGGGATGTTAATTTCGTTGGCCGTTAGCAGGAAAATAAATATGATATCGCGCTTGACCAGACACGCCGAAAATTACTTTATTATAAACGATGTTTTCGTGTAAATCTTCTCACCCTCCGCCGAATGCGTGCACAGTCGTATGATTTTGCGATAAAATTTCTGTAAAAATTCCAATATTGCAACTCGCAATCAATTTTTGCCAAAGGTACTCTGAAGTCGAAGCACGCGGCGAAATCGGTGTTTCCCTTAAAATTGGGATTAAAGAGCAAAAGCAGGAAATTTATATAGATAATGGAGGGATGAAGATAATGACCAGCCAGTCTATGTCAGATTCCGTCGGAAAACCAAAGCTTTTCTCCTCTTAAAGAGATTGGTTTTCTACTCTCTTCTCTCTCAAAGGTATTGGATTTCACGATCGATATTTGGGACGCGCGGAGCGCGTGAGAGAGAGAGAGACATTTTCAACATCGGAAAAAACATTATAAGGCAACATCGAATGATGATTGAAGAACGGGGATTGTAATATTCAGAAATCGCTTTCCTTTTAAAGACGCAATTATTCTCTTCAAATACACCCGGTGTGTATATATATATATAGAATAGATAAGCTTTGAGGATGAAAACTCTTGTTCGTGAGATTAACAAAGATAATCGTTTTCTTAACGCGGCGTTAAAATTGATTTCAATTCTTCCATTTGCATCGCGCGCGCGCGCGCGCGAGATCGAAGCGCTGTGAATCTACAGCCAGGTCATCGAGATCACTTGTGGATTCTCTCGTAATCCTCGTGGATCTTCGTAATCCCCCCCGTTTCTCGCGACCACCGTTCCTCTTTAACTTCTTCGTTGTTCGTAATACCGTTTTTTTTAAAGAGTGGTCGGCAAAAGAAGCAGCAGCAAGATCGCGGACACCGATGGATGCCTAAGAGTCGCGGCGTTCAAAACGACCCACGGCGGTTGCAACGAGGGCACGAGGGGCCTGTCCGTTCTGTGACCGCCTTCGAGCGTGCTACCGCCCATGATCTGCGTGGTGCTGGAGTCGTCCTCGTTGCCGACGGAATCCGTGTCCTCGAAACTGTTCACGTGCTCCTTCTTGCCGTGGCTGTTGTTCTTCTTCTTGCTCTTCACATTCTTACCGTGGCTGTTGTTCTTCCGTTGTTTCAGATCGGTGTGTTTCGGTAGGGTCGTCGGTGTCGTCGGCACGCTCAGATTAAGCACTGAAAGTACAGAAGCGAGAAACGCTCGCGAAACGTCTGGCAAAAAAAGAAAAGCTCGCAAGCGTTTAAGAAAGACAACGCATTTTTAACCGGAAACACAAGAGATTTCAAGAGATTTTCTCGAGAGGATTTATTGCTTTATTGGTCACAATGGTGGAAAATTTTTCATTAATGTGATTTAACGCAAAGAGCGCAAGCGGATAAAATATCATCGTCCGATTTCATCGCAGGACATGTGTTGCTCTCATTGTGGATTAAAAACGAATACATGTCGGAAAAGAGAAAGAGAGAGAAAGAGAGATACATGGGAGGAAATACATTTTGTGATAATATCGGAGTTTCTCGTGTACCTTGCAATCGCACTATGCCTTCCGCTTTCCCGAGCGCGTTGACGGACGAGCACGTGTACTGGCCGAAGTCTCGCGGTTCCAGGGAATTGACAGTGAGATTCATTTGCCAGGAGTAATCGTTCAGCGGGTACTCCGACATCACGTATTTGTCACTGGGCAGCAGTTTCTCGCCTAAATAGAAAGCGAACGGGAATATTGCGCCATTTTTTTTAATTACACGGGCTCTCGCCATTCGTGCCAACACACGCCGAGCGCGCGAATTCGTTTCTCCCGCCGAAAAAAAAAAAAAAAAAACGAATCGGAAATACGACCGTATAATGCGGGCTAATCGGGACGATTCGATGCAAAACTGTCTGTGCGAACGTACCTAATAATGAACACTTTGTTTCGCTCTCCGAAAATTTGACCGGAACACACACATGCACGCGCGCGCGCACGCACAACACACGCACGCTGCAGTTTTCCGCGTGACACAGCGCGCATACCGCCGTTTTATTGAATATCGAGATTACATGACGAAACCGTTAATTTCACGCTTTCACATTATGTGAAAAACATTTAATTTAACATTGAAATTGATTGACGTGACGCTGATCTAAATGCCACAATTCAACAGAGATATTTAATATACAATATATATATGTACCGCCGAAACGGAAAGATTGGGAAAAAAAAGCACTTTACATGCAGGAGATTCGAATCAATCAATATATAAAAATGTTTTACAAACAATTTTTCCGATTAAGGGAATACTGAAAGAGAGAAAAAGAGAGAGAGAGAGATCGATGTTTACTGAAAACACATCCAAATTGCTCTCGTATGCATATTTTTCGACATTTGTGCATCGTTTATTGCGCGCGGGGAAAAGTGATGTTTTCGACAAATCATTTCATCATCCATGCTGTTGTCGTTAATCAAAAGTTTTCGAATGCATTGGATTTCACGAGAGATTTACGAAGCTTTTTTTCGCGAGCAACAACGCGTTTACGAGCAATTCACAGAGCATTTACATATTTGATTAACTGGGCGGCCGCCTCCTGGCCGACGAAAAAATTCTTCCCGCGTTGCGATAAAACTATATATATATATATATATATATAAACTATATATATAAACTATACATATATATGCAGTTATGGAGGCTACAACGTGGAATTCAGATTTTCACTCTGACACAATTCCGATTTGCAATCAGTATTATTATGGTACGTTGGAGTTTAACGCTTTAGAAATTGATTGCTGCGCGGCGATTCTATAGTTAATCAAGAGTGCAAATCCGGTTAGTGTAACACGGCGTAATACGAATTACAGTCGATTAATATTACCTACGATTTTAACAACAAATTAAACAGACTCAATTCTCTCAATTCTCCGGTTCTTTCGTGCGTGCGTGTGCGCGCGCGCGCATTTGAAAATCCTAATATTGTTTCGCACACCGCAATACAAAGATTTGTTAAGAGAAAACAATTTATTTCGAATTAGCCGAGTCTTGCGTTTTTCTAAAATTAGATTGACAGGTGATTGCTGTAAAAAAAAAGTCTCCCGCAGCGTTCATTCGTTATTTCTCACCTAGGCTTCTGTACCATGTGTTCATAGCGCGCGGCGACGCTTCGACGTAACATTGCAGCACGACGTCGCTATTAATCGGCGCAGCCACCATATGATTCGTCACTTTAATAACAGGCGCGACTGAAACAATCGAACGTTCAATTATCGCAATTAACGATATATTCAACGATGTGGCGCGTTTCGGTATCGATCGAACGCGCACTTCACATCTTTACCTCTCGATCGATATTCTGGAAAAAAAAGTGTTATATTATTCTAACGAGAATGAAATATAACGGTGAGAAAAATGTAATAATTCACTTTTTATAATACTGTTTTTTTTTTTTTACACACATTTTTCACAGAGATACTGTTTTGCGCTTTAAATATCTACGGTTTAACGCGAATCGACTTTCCTCATGCTCCATCGTGACTGCGTGTTTATTTCTGTTGAAAATACAAAATGCCTCCGTAAAAGGACTTGGAAAGTTATTCGTGCGCGTGTAAAGTCAGGTCGGGCAGAAAACAAAATGGACGAATGCGGGAAGTGGAACAGAAAGTACATTTGAAGTCCCGAGAAGAAGAGACCGCGCGCGCTCATTCAAGAATTTAACCGGTTGCGCGCTCTGCACTTTGCCGGGTTAATATTACATTTCGTAAGCAGGGAATTAATGCGAAACCCTTTGCGCTCAAATATTTACACGCTCCGCGACGACGTGGATAAATCGTCAAGCCGAGCCGGTTAATTTTGCAGGAGCGCGCGGCCGGAAGTTTTGAGCGCGAGGAAAAACGCCCCCGCGCGAGCGGTACCGCGGGGGTTGATAAAGTTTTCATTTGCGAATGCCGTTAGCCAAATTGCACGGTGATTTTTTAGCCGGCCGATACGAGCGCGGCGGTAACATTGCAAATGTATGCGTGGTTCGCCGTAATTTCGTTTGTCCCTTTCCCGGTGGAGAATGTCAGGTAGGTATAACCCTATCTCTCACAATAATACAACAATCCAAACGTTGTTTAATAAAATTTGCTTTATTTATGTTGTCGAAAATGTTTTTCCCTCCTTACGTTTTTTCTCCGATATTAATTTTCATATTTTCGCAGAAAGAACACAACAGTCCGCAACGATATATCGGCGCGAAAAAAAAAGACGCGCGAAAACTGATAATAAAGTTTTTTTTTTATTTTAGATGAATATAATACTCGCGACGCGAAAATTTTGCGCGATATAATAGATTGATATACATGCTAATTTTTGTTGGGATGTCGCTCAACGTTAACGCGGCGGTTTCCAGCGTTAAAGTTTTTGAATGGAAATTCTGCCATAATGTAGATATCGAAAAATGTTTCGACGAAGTTCGACTCAACCTCATTTCCCATTTGGAAGTCTGTCGGTGTATCCTTAACCGCAGCGTTATATAGAAACTCCCGGATGATAGTTTTACCGCCGATATTAAAGAAGCATTAATAATCGACGTGGTTCTCATCCTGGTAATTAAAATATCTAATATATGAATTATGTAAGAGAGAAAGAGAAAGACAAAGAATGCGCTTAATATATCATGAAAATTGAACGACATCGTTAGAATATACATAAAATAAATAAATAGAATATATATGATAAATGTCATATCAAAGAAATTAACTGAAACCAGTCTAAGAATTGCATATCACTTAAATTCGATAAGTTTTCCAATATACACACGTGTCTTTAAACCACATTTGTGCATAAAGTTAATTTAATTTTAAACTAACTACAAAAATATAATTTTCGCAATTACGACTCTTCAGTTTTCATTAAAAACAAGAGAATCCGTAAATACTTTTTACGTCAAAGTAAATTTAAGCGCGCTCCGCGCCGGTGGCATTGTAACTGTTATACACCCGGTTTAATTAAATAATTAATTAATTACCGTGTTCATGTCTTTATCCCTCCATCCTGTCACACGTGAACTTGCGACGGACAGTTACAAGCGAGTAATTATGCAGTAACGCGCAGGAACGGCTTTAGAGAATACTCCGATGAGAAAGAGACTCGGTTCGAAACTTCGACGAAATTGCGTTTTATTTTTATTATTACTTACAGGTTCACCATCGCGTTTTTTTTTAAGGAAAGAAGGTTTTGTTCTTTTTTCTTTTTTTTTTTTTCGAAATTTGCGCTGAATCTTCGCGGACCCGCAAGCGTCTTTCGAGAGAACGGGGCGACCGGAATGACATTTGCACGTCTCTACCCTGCTAATGCATGCAACACGACAATAACGAGGCGACGGTTAATTAACGGCCGCGGCGCGGCGCGATACCTACAGTGAACATTGACGGAGTAACGTTTGCTGACCGTCGGTGGCACGTTGTTGCTGGCGATGCAAAGATACGTGCCCATCTCTTGCCGAAGCACCCCCGTCAGTTCCAACGTCTCGCCTTCGTACGTTTTCACAGCTGCAATCAAAGATTTAAACAAAAAAAATTGCATGTTGCACAAAAAGAAGAATAACGCGCTTCTTCTGCAAAATTTAATACAACAAAGTTCATTTCTTCAGAAATGGAAAAATGTGATTTTTATTCAAAACAGAGATAAAAAAAGGCACGGATAGATAAAAAAATAAAAGTATTTTGGCATGTGTTGAATAAATCCTGATAAAACTTGTGTTGACATTCGCATTAAATGTACATTTGACGTGGTCACCCATACAGAACCTGACTGGCTAGTGGTTTTCATATAAAAATACATTTTTAATGTGAAAGTTCGCGAAAGGATTCACGTGGGAAAATATTTGAGATATTAGGCTGAAATTTTTATGACACACCGCTGGTATCGTCGTGTCCAGAACAACGATACGATGTGTGTGGGAGAGAAGCTGAGATCTAATATTCAATCGTCGTCGAAATTATTTAGCCCGCGTCGCAAGGCATTATTTACGCGACATGGTTTCTCAATGTACTCTTACGGTCGAAAATAATAAATCACACGAAAATTATTTATTTGCGATACTTCAATTTCGAACGCTTTGACACTCATCCGTCGCCGATTTTGTCAAAAAACGCACCGAAAGCGGCTAATTCACCGTCGCGATCAATCAAAAACGAAAAAAAAGAACAGTTTTTTCTAGAATAGCAAGAATATATATTGCGACGGTATCTCAAGCAACGTTTTACCAAACATGTAAAAGTTTCGCAGAGAGTTTCAGTCCTGCAGTCTCGGAAAAGTCGTCGTTTAATCGACGCCAGGGAGAGAAGTCACGTCGCGATCGACGGATCTTTGAGAGGAACGGAGAGAACCCGATTGCCAACGGGTGACTCGTTTCTCTATGCATTTCATCTTGATGCGATATGCGGATGGTGCGGAAAGAAGAAGGCGGACTTTATGACCGTTCGCGCGCTCCATCCCTCTCGCTGCCGCGCCGCGCCGATCTCGAAATCCTCCTCGCGTTTAACGAGTGCCACCCTGGGTGTCCTCCAGGTGTCTATTTTTACGACGCTTCGGAGATCGGACTGACACGAGACTGGCGGAGAGGAGAGGAAAGGGGAAGAGGTCGAAGAGAGAACACGATGGAGAGCGGAAACGGCACGAAGCGACGATTACGATCGAAGAATTTCTTCTTTTACGTTCGCCTCTCCTTTTTTTTTTTTTTTTTCTACGCGAGAAAACTCCTCGGCTGATCTCTTCAGCGAGAATGACGCTAAGAGGACAGGTCGTCGGGAATTCGGAGATCCTTCCGGCGGGATAGTCCCGTTTGTACACGGAATGTACTTCGCGTAGCCGGGGATCCAAGATTATCGGAGTGACATGGGCGGATTGCTTGTAAGAGCGGTCAATAAGTGCACTTTAACTCGCGAAGGACGACAGGGAGTAGCGAGGTCGTCTTCGAGATTGTCGCGCGACGGTCGTTAACCCTTGTAAAGTTTAATCCCTTGGGTGGGATTAATCGCGGGCGCGGAGGAGGACAAGTTTACTTGAAGTTTATGGGCTGGTGGTTACAATTCTTCCGGAATTTCTCTTAATCCGCACTGAATAAATCTTTCTGAGATATGTTTCCATCGCGAGCGTAAAGCTCCCGAGCAAACGGTAGCTTCCGCCTCAAAAGTATCGCGCGCGCGACGTTCCGACGATGACGTAGAGAGAGAGAAAGAGAGAGATGGATGGAGCGTAGAAAGCAATATATAATTATTGACTTATTTATTTTACACAATTTCACTCGAAGGAGCGCGTGCGCGCACGCGCGCCATAATTTATGGTTTTAGATGTCTACCTCTTTTCCTCCCTCTCGACTCGTCCGTGTTCATTGTGGGGGAACGGGCTTATATATTTGCCGCGTAGCGTAAATTATACCATTCACGCTGTAATTAATTACCGACGTGCCTCCGGTAAGCGATCGATTATTCCGCGCTGATGCGTTCCGACTTTATCGCTCCTACACTTTTCCAACCGCGTCGGCACGTCGTCTTAATTAGAGAATCGACGAAATCGCGCCCATCGTTGTCGTCGTCGTTGTCACGCGCGCGAGTATCGAGCTTCGCATTCTCCTCCCTTTGTACGCGTCTCTCCTCGTAATCTTGCCTAATGGGCGTGAATGCAACGAATACACGATGACGCTCATTTCAGACGATTGCATTACCCCGTTGCGCGACTACAAGGTCCGGCTCGATCTCGCGCAAAGGATATCTTTCCGCGGCGCGCGTTCATTTTTATTAGCGATAAAATCAAACGACAGCTTCGTACTTTGCATATACTACTACATACACCCCCTCTATTATATTGTAATGTACATTTCATGTAATGCCAAGAAAAATAATAAATTATGACAGATTCTGCTTACGGAGAAAATGCTTTCAAAGAAGCATTAAGTAATAATCGATAGCTGATAAAGAGATATAGATATATATTATATAACGTAATATATAAAACGCGTGCGTTACACTCGACAGATATTTACTTGAAAATATACTTCAACTCTGTTCTGCGTGACGAGAACTGAGCGTGCTAAATAAATTGTTGCGCATTCAACGAGCGGCAATAAGTCACGGCAATCATCAAGAATGCAATTCAATAATAAAGCTAAGAGAGAGGGAGACGAGAAGCGCGGTTGAGAATTGCGGGAACCGTGTCGGCGTTGCACGCGTGTTACCTACGACTCTGTTTCTGCAACATGTCCGGCTTCGCAGTTGGAATTTACCGTTCAACGTGTATCCTATATCAGACCAGATGTCAACACTTTGAATCCTCCAACGGACCAACTCTGCGAAACGCCCTTCCTCCAACTCTAAAGTCACTCCGAACTTTCGGGTTACAAACCTCAAAGTGTAAAATTCCGTGGCAATGATTTTTTCTTCGATTTACGCAATGTATCTATGTTTTTTTTTTTTTTTTTAGTGTATGATCACACAATGCGTGTGTGTATGGAAAATTTGGCAGTCATTTTAATGTGATACTGATGAAAGCTAAATATACGTTAGTGTAACAATAATCTCGCTCATTGATTAGTACGATGTAGACTTAATTAACGTGTAATCGGAATTTGTTACTGCTTTAAACACGCGGTATTATCGAACACAGGTAATTAATTAGAATTGTTGTTATGGCCGCGTGGAAATGTTATATCAAATTCCGTTTGATTAAATCGCGAATGAAAACTTTCGAGAACAAGCCTTCTGTATTTTTTGGTATAACGTTACACGTGCACGCGTCTCATGCGCTTTATTACTATTATTATTATTATTATTATTACTATTATTATTTTGTTGAAACCAATTAGTATCGTTAAAATTGAGGATATGAAATTACCAACAAATGATTAAAAGGAGACATAATTGGCTACACGATACTCGAGTTACGGTTCGGAAAATGAGCACAAAGGAATTCACCGGAATTTGCAACCGGTATATTTGATGTGTAATACACAATTTAACTTTACATATAAACAAAATAAATTTAATTATCCTGATATGATGCACAAAACATTTATTATTTGTGTAAAACGCGCGTGTGTCTTAACTTTGAGTGTTCTTTTTCCAGTAAGAAAAAGTCAAATCTCTTAAAAGTCAAAATTCTTACACGCGGAAAAGAGTTCGTTCGTTTTTCCCGCGTAATACGACGTGGCAAATAAATACGTTCGCCTGCGGAATTCCTGCGGTGAGTAATTTGCACTGCTTGTGTCTACTGTGCATTTGTGATTATTCTGACGAAAACGTACATATATAGTCATTTTGCCACATGCATTCGTATGCGAGAAAGAGAGAGAGAGAGAGACACACACACACTAGATTTCAAAGGAATCTTAGGTAACTTGATTTTACGAGGATGCCGGTCTCTACTGAGCGATGCAATTCAAAGCGTATATTTCTAAAACATCAACGGTAAGTGGATATAAGTTTATCAGAGCATGGACTCTGTACATCGGTTTGCGCGTGTTACATTTTGGTTATACCCCGAATCCAATAACGTGCATGTCCAACTAATGTACGTTTATTCGACGCAGATCTCTCTCTCTCTCTCTTTCTCTTTCGCGACGAGAAACGTTAATTATCTGTACTAGTGGAATTAAACAACGGATGCTTCAAACACAGTTAAATTCTCAGTAAATTTCCAATTCTGTATTTATCATTGTTGTTAGTGGAAACATTAATCCTCTAATAATCTGAAAGAAACAAACTCACATTGTTTCTGTCCGTCTTCTCGAAGAATAATGTTGCGACCGTCCTCACGTCTCCAGGTGACGGTGGGTTCCGGTGACCCGGTGGCGACGCATCGCAATCTTATATTACCACCCTCGTGGGTGACCATACCATTTGCAGATTCGTCGTCCATTATGTCGGGCGGTATCACCACTTCCATATATCCCATCTGGAGCAAAGAAACAAATGCTTTTCGTGAAAGCTTCCCCTCTCACAAAAATATGATATATATACATATATAGCAAAATTACTTTTTTTTACAAAAAAAGAAAGAGAAATTTAATAAACCACATGAAAGATTGTGTTGTGTTATTTTGAAACGTTTGTTTTTTTGCGGCTACGAGAAGATCAAAATTAAAAAGAAACTAAATTACTCTTTTTCCTCTCTTTCCTCTGCGCGAGCAGTCGAGAACCCGCACTAAGACGATCTAGGAAAAACAGAACTCGCCGTGGAAAAAGCGCGTTGTTTTACGGCCCTGAGCACGTACGGGATGAGAGTATAATATGTGGGAGTATATAGAATTTACTAGCAGTATGTGTAGGACGACGCGTGTATTCCACTTGATTGAAACCAACATGCAAGATATATGATATATAAATATAAATAATTGTAGGAAATTTAATAAAATAAAATAAAGGATGATGTAGTGTGATTCCAATAAATAAATAAATAAATACTTTACACTCGTACTTGTA
>QVOA01019872.1:0-11454 GCA_014825685.1 Pseudomyrmex cubaensis | reverse complement strand
ACTCAAGTTAGAGTCGAAACGTCTGTATATTTATTATATATTTATTAACATTGCGTTTTGTATGTAATTACATTACACTAACATGGATTTGGCTCGTTTGACCTTATTACCTTACTTATTATAATTTATATTTCGAGCGTGCTTTTAATTATTTATTTAAAAAAAATTATTTTCATACAAAATGTTTTTCATTTTCTGTTCAATAAAGACATATTTATTAATATGAAAAACAATAGCATATAATTTACGTGTATAACGCCTTCAAAACGCCGTTCTCGATAGTGACTTTGTGATTATAACATACATACTTTTTTATTAAATAAAATAAAATTTTGTACATTTTTAAAAATAAATATACTTTTTTTATACAAATGCATTTTTCGTTTTTCTTTTTTTTATACATATGATTCTCCGGTTTGCAAACTAAATACTTTTTTTCGAAGCTCTAATATAGAACTACTTTTTTTATATATTAAAGTAGCATATTTTAAGAGTATTGGCATAAATTTTTAGCTAAAAATATTGAAAAGTAAAAAAGTCATGATTTTTTTTTCAAGAATTTTTTAAATATGATAATATCATAAATGTTAATTTTTGATAAAAATATATTCTAAAATTTTTTACAATAAAAATATATTTTATAGTGTTTAAATTGTAAATTTAAACAGTATATCTCAGAACTTTTATTTCAGAACTTAGTTTAACAGTTTTTAAATAGCAGTTGATTAAAAGTTGACTTAGATCAAATTGACCTAACGTGACAACAACAGTTCGAAAAAACAGGTGTGGACGGAAAATTAACAAAACTTAGTATCGAAATTTTTTTTAAATACTTACAATTGGTCGGAAAAGAGATATTTACGTAATAATGATGTAATATACCTATTGCTCGATTATTAACAGTCAAAATTTGTTAAAACAGAGAACTATTTGTTAAAACAGAGAACTGTAATGGATTTATCAGAATTGTTAGAAATCGAATAGCGTTTCACATCTATACGTGTATTTTTCTGAGAAGATTTCAATTCTTTTGTAATTCCAGTTCTTATATTTATTGACACCTAAAGCTTACATATTTGTCTTGCAATATTAAAAGATAATAGTATCGCAAAATATACCTATAACATATTTCTAAATTTTTCCTTGTAAAACCCAAAACTTGTTTTTTATGTTTCGAGTAGTTCTCTGCTTGAAAATCTTACCTAACACATCCGTACAGTGAAAAAAGTATAGCAAGGTAAATTCGTAAGTAAAAAGATAAGGTGTTAGTGGAAATAAAAAGTGTATACACGTTAAATATTAATTATTTAACATTAATTAATTTTAACATTAAACTCATTACGTTACGCACTTGTTCCCGATCTTTTAAGAGGGTGCAATAACCAGTAAAGTGATAATTAATGGTAATTAACGATCGTAGATCGTTCGATAATCGTATCACGCAATTGAACCTCAAGTCTGCTTGCGCCTAGTTTCAAGTCGTAAGTAAATATCACGAAACACATAAAACGGTTTTACATGTTACTTTTACATAATCATTCATACAAATGATTATGGTATCTACCTGCTCAGCCGAATCGAAATGCCGCAGGTTTGGCTTTATCGATCATAAAAAAAAAAAAAAAAAAAAAAAATGCAACCTTACTTTCTTACGTAAGTTCGAGAAGTTTATGTAACGATCGCCACAAGTTAGCGACAAGTCACGATATTACGACGGGAAATTAGTTTTAATCTGCGCGCCGCCTCGTATATAAGATAATCCCAGCGGCAGTCCTATATATCTATTCGATTTTCAGCTCTTAGCGTCACCTTCCGTTGTTATCTTACCAATAGAGAAGTGGATTTCGCACGCAATGATAAGCAATATATGTTTGAACACGATCATCTGAGAATATAAGCATTATCTATCTCATCTAAAGATCTATCTATATAATGTTGACTAAGACATGCTGACTAAGAAGGAAATGATTACGCTTAATGCTAAATATAAAATATGAATATAGGTCGAAATATAATACATGAATATAGGCCGAAACATTAAATTATCAATCTTCATAAAAAATTTATTTAGTATATATGTATATATTTCTTTCTCTTTACAATTTATTTTGCAGAATAATCAGTATTTAATCTCACGTAAAAGAATACTTTTTTTATAATTAATTATTTTTTATAATTAATTATTCTTTTTTTTGAATTGCTCTTTTTAAGAATTACATTTAACAAAAATTTATAGGAAGACGCTTCTTGATAAAGTTCAAGCAAGAAAATAACAGTCGCGCGCGGTAAACGTGTCGGAAAGATGATGCGACGATGAAATTGCCGATATGTCGGTCCCGTGGAATGTTAATAAGCCCGTGAGTGTGGCTTCTCCTTGACAAGACAATGTCGTTGACCATTCCGAGTGTATCGTAAATTTTTATTACTACCCACGAAGCACGTGCGAATGTAGTTGAGCTTACAGCAAGCGATTGACCTAGTAGTTAATCGTTTTGAGATGCAAAATGTGCGCAATGGACATCGGAAGTCATACGTTTTTTTAAGAGACTGATATGAAATAGTCTACGTCACAGACAGTTTCTTCTACAAATCCGAAGAGATATATTCTGTCCGACTGATATTGGATTACATCTTTTCATCACTTTTTTTTTTACTTTTTACACAAACACACTTAGAGAAAATATTGTGATACACTTAATTCTACGCGTTCTCAAAACACATTAATTTATTCGCTAGTTATAATTATCTAATTTTATTAAAATATAAAAATCAATATAAAACTATTTATTATTTGTATTTTATTATATGCAATCTGTAAGTTTTATTTACTTTTTGTTAAAGAAAAAGCCAATGAAAAAATTCTCGAAAATTGAGAATAAAATGTATGAGAAAAATCAATAAAAATATACAAAAAACACAATAAAAAAATAAATATATAAATAATCTTTCTTGATATTTAATTTCCGTATTTAGCAAGTAAATTAAAAAAAAAAAAAAATTTAACTTAGCAGAGCGTGGTTTCGATCCACGGACCTCTGGGTTATGGGCCCAGCACGCTTCCACTGCGCCACTCTGCTACTTGATAGTGCCTCCCTTAACGATCAATAAAAAGAAGTAAGAAGATAAAAAAACTTCATATCTCTAAAACTTTGTTGTTTAGTTTTAAATGTGTAACAGTTTAGCAAACGTACTATTATTGTCGTTATATCGTATATTGAATATTGCAATTTAAGAAAATTTGAATTTTGCTATAATATATAACAGTAATCGATACAAACAAGAAAATAGAGAGGTCAATTAAAAAAATTAGATAGTAGTAGTATAAAAATAATGTATATCAAAAAGCAAAAATACTACTTTAGTAAAACGGTTTTACTCTTACTAGAGTCTTCTTCAGTCACAAAAATAATTTACAAAAAAAGTCGTGATAGATAATAAAGAAATACAATAGCATGATTCCATTTGGTTTGAATACAGCTGTTACTATGACGCAAAACTAAATATAGAAATTTGAAGGTATTTTTGTCGTCGAAAAATTATAGTCGCGAGTAGTTCACACTTCAGAAATGTCAAAAAGGTGGTCAAAAGTTAAAAATATGTAAGATGGCGCGTCTACAAAAAACGATATACAGAAATATAAAACTGAAAAACAAAGAAATAGCAAACCTGAAGTAACCACTTATAATTAGAAAGTTATTGAAACTGATATGTGGAGATAAACAAAGGCAGTGTATATAGGTACTAACTCCTACTTCAAAGATGAAAAGTAGGGAAAATAAAATTTTAAATTTAAAATTGAGACGCTTTAATTTTGTGGAATAAATGGGAATACGTTATATCAAACATATTAGTATCGTTTACAAGATTTAACCCGTGTGATTATTCCTTAATATGAAGAATCTCAGAAATCAATCTTATGTAAAACTTGTGTTCATAATCTAAAATTTTAATATTAAATATTGTCCCAAATGAATAAATGTTTAAATTTCAATCTATGTTTTGAAATGACTGACAATTGTGATGTTTTTTGTAATATTACACGTGTTTCTTGATTCTCGTTTTCAGCTGCCTTTTTGTCCAACGTAAGTCGCACAGCAGTGCTTATAACTAAATTTATAGATAATGTCTATGCTCAAATCCTGAACGGTATGATCTTTGTGGACTTTAATTAATTTATTAAGCCTATTAAGATATTTATAACCAATTAGGATGTTAGAACCTTTGAATGCATAGAATATAAAATTTGACAAATGATTAATAAAAGAAAAAACTACAATTTTTCTCTCTTCTAATTGCTGAGACTTTATTCTCTGATTGGGAATGATGCTCTTGGATGAAATCAGCTTATTTAATCTTGAATTAAAGTGTTAAAAATAAAATCAAGCGGGTAATCATTATTAAGTAAGAAAGTATAGTCAACCATTTTAGTAGTAGTCAATACAAAAAAGAATGTTTCTGGAATGGATGTTTTCTTTTGTGGAAGTCAGGATGGGAAAAAAGAAAGGCTCTGTCCACAAAATCGTAAATTGTTTCCTTTTTGTGGCACAACGGATGGTTGGAGAAAAAGGATACGAATCTTTCAGAAAAAGTTTTTTTGTGGAACCAGTCGATCTTAAGAGAAAGGTTGACAACGTTAATTGATAAGTTAAAGGAGCTGAATGGAACGATTTCTCTCAACTTCCAGAGTAAATTTCAAGCGATCATGAAAAGAATTTAAAATGTTAATAATTCTATTAATATCATCTTCAGGAGCAGCAAGAAGAAATGTCGTTAACATATCTATAGTAAAGAGACAGACGCATTTTGTTTAATGCTTTATTTTAAATGTCTTGTAAAACTAAATCTGCAATAACAAGGGATAACGATAACTCCATAAAAGTACCATAAGTCTCTCTATAGATAACGTTGTCAAAAACGAAATATGTAGAAGTGAGGATAAACAAAATCGCATTTAAAAATTCATTAAGAAGAATGTTGGTGTTTTTATGAATATGATGCCATCTGTTTTTGATACAATTAATGGCCAAATCAAGTGGGAACATTTGTGAACAAGGAAACAACATCAAGAGAAATAAGAAATTATTGAGTCCGAGTTATTGAGTTTGACATTCGAAAGAGTTTTGAGAATCAAAAGAGTTTTGAGATCAAAACTGTCGAAAACATTGTTCCTGGATAAAGAAAGACTTTTAATAATATTCTTGTGTGTAGGAAAAAATGGCAAGAAAATATAAAAAGCTGTCAATAGAAGAGACAATAATTCTGAGTGGAATATTGTCTTTATGAATTTTAAGGGCCATAAGCCTTTGTGGTAATAATTTGTCACTAGACCTTAACAAGATAAATTGCCGCTTTTCAATGTATCCCAAATTAAGCTATCTTTTAAGCATGTCATTGAGGTTTGATTTAATTTTTCTAATTGGATTATGAGCGACAATTTGATAAGTATTGTTGTCACTGAGAAGAACGTTCATTTTTCATAAAACGTTTATAATTTCTCGACGACAAAAATATCTTCAAATTTTTACAGTTAGTTTTGCGTTATAGTAACAGCTATTGTATTTCTTTATTAGCTATCACGACTTTTTTGTAAATTATTTTTGTGACTGAAAAAAACTCTAATAAGAGTAGAAACGTTTCACTAATGTAATATTTTTGCTTTTTGATATACATCATTTTTATACCATTACTATCTGATCTTTGCTCGTTAATTGACCTCTCCACTTTCTTGTTTTTATTTATTACTCAAGCATTCGTATTATTATATGTATTTTCTTAATTTTAAAGGTAATCGATTCAAACCAAAACCACCCTCGCTCTTATGCATCCCTTACGAGAATGCAATTGCATAGCAGAGTGGCGCAGTGGAAGCGTGCTGGGCCCATAACCCAGAGGTCCGTGGATCGAAACCACGCTCTGCTATTTTTTTTTTTTTTTTTTTCATTGAATATTTTCTTCTGTGCATATGTATAGGTAAATACGCGTGCGCAAAAAAATATTTTACATTTTCTAGAATCTAAAGATATATTGAGAACAACTGACTAGATTAATAACACGAAGCTAGGTTAAAGAGATACCTACATTTTTTCTTATTATACTTTGGTTTTAATATGCAACAGTTTAATGAAATATGCAAAAGTAGATTTCCTTTAAGAGCTTATTCGTTATGTATATTTTAGATTACATTTTAGATCGCTCAACAATGCTTGCTACTTATTCTCTTTCTCTCTCTCTCTCTCTCTCTCTATATATATATATATATGTGCGTGTGTGTGAACTTTGCGGTGAAGGAATAAAGTCCCGTAACCCCGATAGCGGTTGTTCGCTGTGTGTAAGATACGCAACATCGCGCGAGCGGTCGAGGATGCCATTCTTTCATCATTGTCGCTCCAAGAAAGAGTCGACACACGACATGAGTTCAGGAGTTCATTGGAGTTCACGAACATAAATTCGTACGCGCTTTAAATCCCGGCGATGTCATATATTTTCTTTGTCAAGGCCATTAAAATCAACGTCGATTTTAATGGTAATTTTATAATTTTTACTTGATTTAAAACCAAATTCTCGTTTCTTTTCAAATTCATTAGCAGCAGAACAATAATTTACAATTAATATCGACTATCGGCCATAAAACCGGATTGAATTAATTGACTATCACGAACCGGCTATCATCCGATAAATATAAATGGCAACTAAGCGAACTTGATTTACAATCGATTTAATTAATAGTTTTGATTGCTTATATTCGCGTGTGTGTTCCACGTTTAATTTCACGCGAAAGCTAATAATTGCGCTATATTTTCGACATTTAATGCTCTTGCACACATGTAAACACACTTTTTTAGTATGCAAATTATGTGATGTTGTACAACAGCGCGATGTTGCATAAATCATACGTAAATAGAAATGAAAAGAGACGAAATAGAAAGCGAACGATGTCGTGCGAGCGGGACGCGCACCAACCGTCGCTGTGTAACAATAGCCTGACTTGTAAGACGTGCGAATTTACAGCACACACACTCTCTCGTATCTAATTCAAAGTGGAATATCAACGCGACCGAACCGCGCGACAGCGGCTCGTAAAAGTGTACGCTTTTACGTTCTGTCGCGAGCGAATCAGTACGCAAGCGCGCACGTATGTGTGTACGTTCGTTCACGCGCACGTGTTTGCACGTGGCAAGAAGGTTCACGCGAGGAATCTCTTTCGTCAATAATCTACCCACCCACGCGTTGTTCAAGGACTTGTCAGGCGATTCTGCTTCGAATATCGAATCGAGACGCAGTAATACTATTCGAGTATACTGACTAATAAAAGCTATGTGTATTGATAAACAATAATAGTAAACAAATTCTTTCTAATATAAAAATAAAAACACATCATTGTCTTAAAAAATAAAAGTATATAGTCAAATCTGTATATTCTTATTGCTACTTTTTCCTTTTTGTGAATAAATTTTTTCTCTAAAATAAATTAAATTAATTTTCTTATTTATGTGTAATGCAAACTAATCATTCTAGATGGATTTTCAAGTTGACTTCAATTCAAATTATTATGTGTATTAATTTACACGTTTAAAATAGATAAAAAATATATTTTGCGCAACCATATTACATGACTGAAGTAATCTTCGCTAGTTTGACACTATATGAGCTGAAATATGTTGTTAAATTTGTTAATTTTTTTTAATTGCAAGAATGCTTTTTAAAACAAAATCCAAAAAGTAATAAATAGACAATCGGAGCACAGAGGAGTTACCAGTGTGTTCGTGAAAAAATAAATGATAAACTTTTAATTGTAACACGTTTGATTGTTTAATTATTTTCGATTATCTTTTATCTGAGAAATTAGAAAATACAGAAATTGTAAAAGCATGGAAAAGGCATAAAAGTTAACGAGAGTAATATAAAAACATATGTGTAATAGATTTTGTAATTAAAAACGGAATTCAAATTAAAACAAATGACTCTGAAAATGTTTCTGTGAATGTTGACAATTATTGCGAAAACATTTCGAGCTGTTTGTTGACAAGTGATCTGAAGAACGGTCAAACGTTACCGCGATTTAAATTTATTTTAAACAGTAAAAAGCGGTGATAAGCTAAACTAGTTAGTTTTTTATAAAGATAGTTTTTTTACATATTGTTGAATGTAAAATAATTGACTTATTAATATCAAATAAAAATAGTGAAAAAACTTGTCGAAATTTAATGTTGTCAAATATAAAAATTAAGTAATAATTCAAAATAATAAATAATATTCACTAATTACTTGTTAAAATGATGTAAAAATGAGTAAAAATAAATACATTTTCTATTTGGTCGTCAAAATCTTCACACTACACGATGAGAAGCGAAGATAATACGTGTTATTCGCACAATATCACAGACAAGAATGTAAATAGAAGCGATATGAAGCAAGTAGACAGAGAGAATGAATATAAAAGAAGAGACAGAACATATCCTTTACAAGTTTCCACTGATAATTGATAAATAAGAAGAATTTAATAGTTCTATGTCCTTTATAAAATTAATATCGTTGCTTTGCTTTTTTACACATCTCAAATACAAATCGTTTCTCACGATACGATGTTTTACTATTTTAATATTGTTTCATCGAAAGTCGTGCTTTTAATTTAGATGATGTTTCTACTGATAGACACCCTGAATTTTGACAAATATTTGATATTCGGAAACTCTTTTTTTTTAACTATCTGTCCAATAGAAAGTACAGCAAACCTCCTAACAGTTACAATACCCGAAACGAAAAATTCCGTATAGTTTTCACAATCTTTTCTCTTTAATAATTCTGTGCAGTCGCGACATACGCATGCGTGAGTCACGATTAAGTGAAAGAACTGCGCGCAATGTGAGCGACAGAAGAAAGAAGGCGATGATAGAGAAAAGAGAAGATAACTGTTAAAAAAGAAAACTGTAACTGTTAAAAGTCTGTAACTGTAGTGGGAGTTATAACTATTGTTGTTGTAAATTCTATTGTATCGTCATGCGACTTGAAAATCGCAGTTTACATAATTAATCAAGTTTACATAATTTTTGTGAAATTAATTGCGCAAATTAACGTGAACATCTGAACGATACTGGTTCGACTGTATATGGTTCAATCTGATCTTTACTGTGCACAAGACAGATGCTAAGCGCTCTGATTACCTTTATAGATGCAAATAAATATTTCGAGCGATCTAGATATGTTTTTCTTTAAGATCTTCGTGAACTTAAAGTAGTTTCTACAAACCAATCACCAGTGGCACGCGATATCGTTCATATCGCATTATAAATTCTCAACATTGCAAATTACTCTTTGTCTGAAAAAAATTAGTTATTTCTGTAAAAGTTTTTTTAGTAAATAAAACTTCTTTAGTAAAAATATTTGAAAGCGTATTTTGAGTGAGTTCAGCTTACAATTAGATTTGTGTCAAATTGAAAATCATCGTTTGCTTTAAAAATTGCGGGTCAATTTTGCACAAGTATCTTATGACGTTTTTACAAACTCCAACTTTGAGAAATTTATAACAAGACTTTACGAAAGCATAATGATGCAAAACACATCAGTTTGCACATATAATAAATAGCGTTTATTCGATGAATTAGCGTTCTAGCTGGAAAATGGAAACTTTTTCCAAATTTATCTTTTGATACAGTTTTAGTTTCACGAACCCAGTTATAGATATCTGCGAAATATCGAATAAGCGTATAAAGCGTAACAAAGTAAGACGGCCGGTGACTTCCTCGGTGCACTCACCGGCTCGTCGTTCCTGGTGACGTCTGACTAAGCGTTCTATTTCAACACACTCCCGGAGGCCGCGTGACTAATCCACAGCGTGCATACTACATCAACGCAGGTGGAACTCATTCGAGAATGTCGCATTTCGAAATTTGGATTAGTAGGCGAGAGAGCATTCGAGAGGCGTCATTATGGCTTGCTCGTAAACTCCTAACTGGCGCTCTATCGTGTTGTCTTTGTGCAATTTATATCTTCGTCAGCTACTGCACCGCGCGTATAAAAAAAAACAAAAAAAAAACGTTGCAAATAAACACAAGGAAAAGTATCCGATTTTGATAAATATCCGAAACAAAAAAGTAAATAATTTATCGGATTGAAATGTATTTAGTTTTTAATATAGTCGTTTTCTAATTTCTCGATTTTTGACCAGCGCTTCTCGAGAGAAAACACTTTTTGGAAGAACGGTTTCTCAAGCCCTTCTAAATAGTTATTTATAGCATTGATAGCTTTATTGTTGCTCAAAAATTTTCCTCCGTTGAGTCAATTTTTTCAAATTCGGAAATAAATGGAAATCGTATATATCTCGCGAATAAGGCGAATGAATTAGCAGCAATTCAAAACCCAAATCGTAAATTTTGGCCATTGACAGTTGAAGTGAATTGATGCATTGTCTTGATGAAAAAGCACTTTTTTCTTGATCGAATGATCGTTTCGCTTTGATTTGGACGTTGTACCAAGCTCGCATAATATTCGCCGGTAATAGTTTTTCCTTATAAGGTAGTCGGCGAACATTATTTCACGAGCAAAACACAGTCGCAATCACCTTGCCGATTATCTTTGCCTTCTTTGATGCCATTTTCTGTTCATTGTTTCGAGTGGTCCTTGGTGTAATGGTGAATCCATTAACCGTTATCGATGCAGAAAGTCTTTTTTGAAATATTGCAGCTACTCGGTTGAAATATTTATTCGGCGTTGTTTTTGTCCAATGTAAGTAACGATCGCATCTAGCGCACACGGCTTTTTTATATCTAAATATCGTGTTAAATATTGTGCCTGTTGTGTATGTTCACTATCTCTGCTACATTACGCAACTTCAATCGGCGATTAATTTCGTGGAATTTTTTGATCATTGCTAGAGTTGTCATCTCATTTACTACGATGTGCGTCTTCTCAGCTCGTTCGATTACGTTTGAAATCAGTAATCCTTCATGTGTGCATCGTAGGGGAGACCGGAGCTAATTGTGACACGGGGTTAATTGTCAAACTGCTATTATCTTGCTTACTTAATCTTGGAAAATATTCTTCTTTATATTGTAAGTTGCTACTATTGTGTATCGTGTATGAAATAGCTTGTCTTAAAAACATGATATATGATATTTACGAGCACTTTTGTAAAACCGGACATAGCAAGTAGATGTTTCTGATCTTGTTTAGTAATTTCATTGATTTTAAAATTTCTAATTGAAATTTTATCTTATAAAAAATGTGGTAGTTTTAAATAAGTTTTCCTATATTTATTTAATTGTCATTGCAGCACAGTTTATACATATAATCTTTTATTTAAAATAAACGTTTAGGTTAGGTTAAGTCAAATGAGACGGGATAAGTTGTCACATGGTGAGTATGCGTACCTGGGCGTGTTCCGCCACCTTGACGTGGTGCCCAGGCTTAAGGGAGCAATGATCTGAGGAGCTATACCGGCGGGGACTTAGTTATAAG
>QVOA01019871.1:0-14302 GCA_014825685.1 Pseudomyrmex cubaensis | reverse complement strand
CTAAAAGAGACGAGCAAAATTAATATCGACGAAAATGAATTCTCTCTCTCTCTCTCTCTCTCTCTCTCTCTCTCTCTCTCTCTCGATAATAGAGTCATTTGATCGAAACAATAAAACCGACGTACACAACGGCTATTTTACGGCCGCGTACACACGCAGTCACTCTTTGTCGATATTATTAATAGAATACGTGTAACACGTGCGGAAAACAATCAATAATCTGTCTATCGGTTCCAATTCTATCGCCTTTGATACGTCGACTCTTGTTTACACGTGACACATTGATATCGCACGGCTGTAAAATAAAAAAAATAAAAAAAAAAAAAAAAACCGACATTTCTCACACACGGATTCGCAATTATATCCATTGACGTCGACGATTGCGATTTTTCCTTATTTTTGTCGGCAATAGATTTTTTCTCTCTCTCTCTCTCTCTGTCTCGTTCTCTCCGCATTTTCACAACGCCGACCGAGGCGGCGATAAACCGACGCAAACGGTAACACGAGACCTCTCCTAAACTTGCAAGCGGCACCTCCGCGACTCGAAATTCTTGCCGGTCAGCGCTCAAAAATTGCGCTCGAGTCAAACTCGAGAAGTAAAAAAAAAAAAAACTCCGCGAGAGCGCTAACAAGTCGCCACTTAACAGTCAAATAGACTGTTATTGAATGTGGAAATTTTTCCGACCGATGCATTTGAGTTCGTTGAACGGCCACGTGGGTTACACGTGGTGGCATAAGTGGTGCAGTTTATTTGATTATCTGCAGACTCTCTGACGCGGAAAACTTAAAAACCCGTTCATATAAAATACGAGAAGTCGAGGAAAAAGTTGCCACAAGTAGACGCGAGTTCTAGCTTACAAATAGAAAAGAAAACGTCTAGAAATATACAAAAGAAAAAAAATATATGTAAGTTGCTCGAACGCATAGCTTTACTATATTTTAATGCTCACATTCTCGTCTCGTGATTCATTTAATAAATCCAATATATAAAAAATCGATAAAATTTATGAACAAAATATATAAAAAACAAAAAAAAAACGCTTCTTCGAAACTCTGTACCAAGAAACTCCGCAAACTTTAAATCGCTCAAAAAAAGAAAAAAACTTTAGAATTAAGTAGAATTTACGTGACAATAAGAATCTCTCAAGGCTTGAGATGTAAATTCCACAAATGTTAAAAAAAAACAAAATTACGTGCTAATATATACATGCGCTTTTTTTGCTAACAAATTACGTAAAAAAATATATATAAAATGCGCGGGAAAAAAATTGCGTCTTGTTCGTCGCGAGTGAGTGAAATAAAATTGTGCAAAAGTCGAGAGAAAGAAGAACCCATGCTCTCCCGATATCTCTCGATGTGCCACACGCGTATATGCACGCGACAAGGCATGGCGCAGTCAGGCATTCAGGCACAGCTCAAGCAACTCAGCCCAGGCGGCATGGTATGCGTGGCCGCGGAGCGAACGCGCGGAGGTCACCATTGACGCAAATCTATCCGAGTGTCACGTGAGCGCGGTCGCTGGAACACAATATACACACGCGATGGACGACGACAACCGAGCGCTCCACCATTTCATTAAATCCATGCCTTCTTCTCGTATATATTATACGTATACGACTAGCGATGGTACCGAGCCGGTCTTGTGTATATATATAGTCGAGATAAATCTCGAGAAGAATCTTTGTTCGAGTTTCTCTCAATTCAACCGAAACAGGTTTTCGAAAGCAAGTCTTCAAAAATGTAAAATCGATTAATTAAGATCGAGCGCTAAAGGCACACTAATATAAAAATGCATATTAGCTTCTCTGTTTTTTTTTTACTCAACGATTTCTATTTCTCACAATCGGGCGATACCAAATTTGCATGTAAAACGACATAGAAACGGTTTGTACCGCTGAATATTACCGCTATTAGTGCTGTTCTGTTATCGCTACCGATGAAGAAACAAGCATTGGCTAATGTTTAAATACGTCAACTTGCGCGCGATAAAGTTTCCCAAATAAATATGTTAATTTGTCTGTTATTTAACCGTTTCCGGCATACATTTTTCTATTCTATTTCCAACCGATTTTCACAAAAATTTATATTACCCGGAGATTTTTCGGATCGCGCGCTAATACAAATCTGAAATCAGATTTTCGTAATTCCAAATTTTTCACCTTTTTTATCCGCTATATTGTATTTCCGCCGTTTTTTGAATTTTAAAATTTCAACTACAGATTTCGTAATCAGCAATCCAAAAAACGTAAAATTTATATTCAATCTATACATATTTATAGAACCCGGAAAAAAATGGATTAAATCTAAGTAGATCTAATTTAAATCTTAAACTGAGATAAAAAAAGTGAAAAATAGATCTAATTAGATTTAAATAGATATAAAGTAGATCTAAATAGATCTATGTAAATTTACACTTTATTTATCATTAGATCTAATTTAGATCTACTTAAATCTATTATATTAGATCTACTCAGCTTAATTCTGCTTGGATCTAATATAATAAAATCTGAGTAGATTTACTATAGATCTAAAATAGATCTACTTATAAATAAAGTGTAAATTTGCATAAATCTAATTATATCTATTTAGATCTATTTTATTATTTAGTTCTAATTTGGATCTAATTAGATCTATTTTTCTATTTTCTTTATCTCGTTAGATTTAAATTAGATCTATTTAGATTTAATCCATTTTTTTTGGGAAGATTATTTCTCACGAATAAATGTTTTTTGTTTGCTAAAATAATGTTTTGTTTTTATTTTTTATCAATTTTTTTATAATAAAAAATATATATCATCCTTTATTATTGACATTTGGATCATAAGTACCTCTTATCTAACGGAAAATACAAAAAAAAACCAATAAAATTAGATGAATTAGATGAATTTCTGCATCATCAAAATGGATAAATGGAAGGTATACTTGCCACTATGTCGCAAAGAGTTAAAAGATATCGTTTTATTCAACTCTCGACCTATTGTATGCGTAATATATTGTACATAGAAATGATATTTTACAAGGCACAAGATAAACATGTTAACTAAATGTATTTATACATGAATAATATAAAACAAACAAACAAACAAATGATTAGAAATTGACTTTTACAGCGACGTGATACCTCGGTAAATGTTGTTCCCATCCGCCGTGCGGATTCGATGAGGACATCGGATGGACGCGAGAAGGGAACGCTGCTGAATACTGCACACACACACACACACTCTCTCTCTCTCTGTCTCTCTCTCTCTCTCTCTCTGTCTCTCTCTCTCTCTCTCTCTCTCTCTCTCTTTCTCTCTCCGTGGGTCCACCCACGTTTACGATATAATAGGCAATTAATGGCCGGTGGACTGGCCGTTCCTCGCTGAATGCCAATCGGCCACGGGAAGCGCCACGCTGGAGACGATGAGGCGTGTGTGTTGTTTTAACCCTACGCGTAACTAAACGTGCTCCGTATGGTAACGCGAATCGCGACGAAGAGGTCTCTCTTGGCTATAATTAGAAACGGCTCTACACTCGTTACGCCTTAAGCGTTAAGTCGACTTAAATACCGAGTAATTCAAGAGTCTCTCTCAATGCGGTCTCTGTCGATTTCCTTGCAATCGCTCGTATTTTCTCTCTTCCTTCACGAAAATCTTCATCGGTTTTCTGAAAAAAAAAAAGAAGAAACACACATGGTCTGTAAAGTATTTTTGTTTGTTAAAAACGCGAGGTAAATGCTAGCAAGGATCTTTGCGTTAGCCTAGTTTTACTCTCCTGCGAGATAGCTCTCGCTAAACGTGACGCACGAGAGTTCGAGTGTCGAGAAAGAGAGAGAAAGAATAAAAGAAGATGTCCTCTATTTCTTATCATTTGTTAATTGGGTCAATGTCGCCGCGTCCGACCGATTCGTTGCTTTCTTTACGCCAGCCTCCGCCGTCGTCTCTCTATATACCTGCTGACCTGAAAAGTCGACATCATAAATCGTTTTGTACACAAACAGAAGTGTTTGCGCGGCTGTCTCGAAAAACCGCTAGCTTCAGTAGGACGCGTGGCTCTCGCAAGACGCATTCGCGATTTTTAATATCCATTTCCCCCTTCTCCCTTTCCCACATGCGTTTGTACACGGACTGTTACATTTTGGATTCGCATTTCCATTAATCAGTTCGACTTTTAGACTCGCAATTAGCCGTTAAATGCTAATTTAACGAATTCAGACGCGCGCGCGGAAAGTCCGTCTTCATATCCGGAAAGTTGTCGCTCTTTTCGCCGTCGTTCACACGCGATTTGCTCGTCAATGGAACTCCATCAAAAGGAGAGAGAGAGAGAGAGAGAGAGAGAAAGAGAAAGAGAGTCTCTATAACTCTCGAAGAATGCTCAAGGCGAAAAACAGGCCGCGCGCGGTGCGACAATGGCTTTGGCGTTAATGGCGGATGAGACAATGGTGTTGCAATGCAACAGGCGTTATGCAACGCTACGCTATACATACATACATACATACATACATACGTATCGTGATGTGCATGCTTTAGCTCGTCTGGAAACGCCGCGGAACAATCCGAAATAAAAGCCGCGATTATATAATCGAAAAGCGATGACGCGAAAGAGAACATTCTTTCAGATAAGAAGAGCAAGCGATTGGCTTTTTCGAACAAGAGAAACAATGTACGTTCTTTCTCCGTGTTCGAGATTTTTTTAACTTTTTTTTGTTTTATATAACAAGTCGTGAGACAACGCCATGGGAAGATATTTCGCGAAAAACGCGTTAAAATTGCATCTTAAAGTGGGTCTGTTTTATCGATAAAACTGAATTTTTTGCGCACACTAATCTTTTTCTTGGTTGTGTAAATTGACAAATTCTTTTCTACAATTAAAGTACAATAAGGGATCCGGGACCACGTCCAAATTTATATAACAAAATAAGAAAAAATGTTTTTTAAACTTTAATGTTTTCCATCTTGTTATAAAATTTGGACGTTTAAGCTCCCTTATTGCATGTACTTTAATTGTAGGAAAGGATTTATTAATCCACACAAAAAAAAAAGATTAGTGTGCGCAAAAAATTCAATTTTATCGATAAAACAGACCTACTTTAGGATCCTCTTAATGAATGACATTACGCGCAGATCACGATGCGATTCTCTCGCGGATGCGGCTGTTACACGCGCGACCGTCGCGTCGTTGCGCGCTTCGCTCGTCGCAAAAATTAAGTCGCATTATCTTCAATCGTCAAACGCCTGCAAATGAAATCCGAGAGGAGCGCGTGTATTAGAGCGCGGAAGGTCCATTATCTTATTTGTTCGTGCGTTTACGTACCGATTGCGGCACAAAAATATATGCTCGATAATAATCGTCGCGACGAATGCCGCGCGTTCTATTCGCCCTCCCGGTTGTCAAAAGAGATTAAAGTTGATTTGTGAAACGTATGTTTGGGTTATTATTGTAAATTGCATTCGGAGTCAGAAATAGATTCCGTCGCAATGAGGAAGATTTGTACGAAAATAGTCGAATAATTTAAATAACGTTTACATGCATCGAAGTAAAACTAATTTATTAAGTTAGTAAAAAAAAAAAAAGATTGTTCAGATTTTAGATAAATTAGATACATCTAATTATTTTCTGTTGGAGATTTTCTCTTGTCTTCGTTGTACATCGAGCGAATTTTGTTCGAGTTTCGAGCAATCGGGAACACATTTACGTGCGTGTCTAGATTTTATGTTTGTTCCTGCCTTCGTAAAAAAGATCGATTTGACGAACTTGTACAATCGATCTATCTACTCGCGATAAACTCTCGCTTCGATCGATCGTCGTCCTCGATCGATATAATTTAAGTAGCCACCAGAGTATCGACGCTCTCGAGAATAATCGATGATCTCGATCATTTTCGAATATTCGAATACGAAACGAAATTTGATTCGAAGTGGAAATGGAGAACGCTCGAATATTTTTAAATTACACGTAAAAGATAATTTTTTGACAATAATTTTCTAGCAGTTTCTATACACACACATGTGACACAATTCAATAATGTTCACATTTTATTAAAACACATAAGAGGAAGAACACAAAACACACATCTCAATTTCCGAGCGTTCGAGAACTCTGCCCTTGCGAGGTTATAGATCTCGATATATCGCGAGATTGTCTCCTCTCGCGAGTTTTAGTTTCCCTGCAATTCTGTGTAGCCTGTTCGACGTTCGACGACACGAGGGAGAGACGTACTTCGCTGTTTCTCGGTCAAAGATCCGAGTTACGTTGTTACGTTTTTGTGGAAAAAAACTACGTCTTAGAGGAAGAAGAAGCCGCGTTTACCGGCGCTTTATCAATTTTAATATATCATGGCGATAAACATACCGTACGAGGCGATCGGCAAAGGCTTCGTCCAGCAATATTACGCGCTCTTCGACGACCCGGTCCAGAGGCCGAACCTCATAAACATGTACAACGTAAGTACATGATAACAACGTTCTCTGGTTCCCGTTGGTTGTTTATCGCTAGGTGTCTTATTGTGAGATATTTTCCTCACATTCTTCTCTTGTTCAACATAACCTCTTCCAGACGGAGACGTCGTTTATGACGTTCGAGGGTTTGCAGATCCAGGGTGCTATAAAAATCATGGAAAAGTTAACCGTGAGTAAAATTCCCAAGGATGATACACATTATCGTCCTACTATATTTGCTATTTAATAACACGTTCTGTAAGAATTCAATGGTCGTATCGCATTTTCTGTTAAATTTCACTTTCATCTCATATTACTTCCAACAAATCTCGGAGAACTGCTTCTTTCTTTTTCATTTATTAGCACATAATTGACATAATTAGCCTTTAAACATACGATGTGCGTGTTGGCGGTGGCAAGTATTATTCTAATTGATCTTCCTATTTTCCAGAGTTTATCCTTCCAAAAAATAAATCGGATAATAACTGCAATCGATTCACAACCTATGTTTGATGGAGGCGTTCTCATTAATGTATTAGGAAGGCTGCAGGTAAGAAGATGCAGAAAGTACAGTTTCCTTTTATTCTGTAATTTCTAAATAGTGGTAATTGCATAAGAAATGGGCTTGGTACCATTTTCTTAGACAAAAAAAACCAATCAGTTCAGTGATTTAATTCTTGTATTTCTCTCAAATTTTCATGTCTGTATTTCTGTAATTTCTAAATTGGTGATAATTGCGTAAGGAATGGACTTTGGTACCAGTTTCTTAACAGAAAGACTAATCAGTTCAGTGATTTAATTCTTTTATTTTTTTCAAATTTTCATGTTCTTATACCAATCTCTAAATATTGTGTTCAAAACAAATCAAAGTTGTAAGATATTGTTGGGTAATACCTAGAGAAGTACAAAGAATCATCCCAAGAATCGTAATTTTTGACTTAATCTACAGATATATATCGAAGATAAATATAAGAAGAAATAGAATGTAACACAGATAGAAATTGCATAATAAACACGATCAACTTTAATAACATTGCAAAGAATTTTTTGTTAGTATCGTAAAATACTAAAAAAAATTACTCAGTGATTATTGTTGATGATCGGGCAGACTGATGAGGATCAGCCTCACGCGTACATCCAGACATTTGTCCTGAAGCCGATTGGTACCAGCTTTTATGTGCAGCACGACATCTTTAGACTCGCATTACACGACACGGTTTAGGCATCAGGTACTACAAATGCCCCTCAAGACAAGTGCTTTTAACCTGACGTTTTAGATCGCAAGCATTTTAAATTGCTTTTTTATGTTGTGCACAGCAAGTTAGCGTTACATTATTTTTTTTGTAACACAATAATGTGAGAAAATAACATGAGATAACTTTCACTTTTTTCTTTTAATATGTAAACGTGCATGAGATTTATGCTAACCTCAGAGGTCTCGGATACACTTCCCAATCAGAGTGAACAGTCTCTGTATTTCGTTGTTGTGTAAGTGTGATCGGAGACCAATGATCTAACTTTATAGACTGCAAATAATGGGGTAAAAGATGGCTTATTGTAGTCTGCAATTAAATTGCTGAACAAATTGGAACAGTGAGTTAGAACCGTTTAAAGAATTAACATTTTAAAATTGTTATATCTACGTGTTAACACTGTTGAATCGTTTGATAACATTATTATCGCAGAATTAATTGTGATTGCCATTAATATTCACATTATTTTATTATTCTTGTATTCTTTGTTATTGTGTATGTACATACATATGTGCTTACCACGTAAATTTTATTGATTACAGGCAGATGAAGATCCACCACACGCCTTCTCACAGTGTTTTGTGCTGAAACCCGTGGGAAATTCATTCTACTGTCAGCATGACATCTTTCGCCTTGGCATTCACGATAGCGCATGAACAAGGAAGATCGCCCGGGTTGGTTTGCGCGACGAGTAATTTAATTCTGTAGTCCAATCAACAATGGACAGTGATACTTGTATAACTTATAAGAAATATTGGTACCATTTTATTAAAAAAAAAGAAAAAGAAAGAAAAAGAAATCAGTTCAATAATTCAATTCTTGTATTTTTCTCGAGTTTTTGTGTTTAACCACACGTTTTGTCGCGTGTGATTAAGCACAGAGACACAGGTTAGATAGAATTGAGCGATGAATATCACAAAAATCATACAATCTAATCTCACAATAATATTCATAAAATTCTCGTCACAATCGCATACCCATCCCCTCATTCTTTCTAGATAGCATCACAAATTTTATATATAAAAATCCAATCTCTTCTCGCTTTTCTCTCGATTACGATAGAAACTTAAAAAGAGATTAAAAAAAAAACTACTTGAGAACAGAATTGGAAAAACCGAGTCACTTTCCTATATACGTGTATGTGTTGTGTGTGTATACATACATGGAAGTATATATACACACGCGTACACGTTGTCTCAGAAAACGAATCTACATTAAAAACCTACATTTCTTAGTTATATACTTTATACTAGCACATCATACACACACACACACACACACAGACGTTACACAGATACTATTTCGAGAAAGAAAGTTTCATTTTCGACGGCAGTTTAATATATTTGCATTACTACGCTTCGAAATGTATTGTAACATATTTTACATTTAATGCTGTGTATTTTTGTAATACAAAAAAAAATGTTGGCCATTAAATACAACAATACGGAATTAATCGGACAAGTTAATTATCTACTCCACAGGCAGAAACGTGAACCTTGATTTTTTCGTTGACCGCGACGAAAACATAGATTAGCTTTTTGTTACGTGTAAATGATATTTTATTATTATAATTATTAACAATATAGTATAGTGTAACAAAGTACTAAGTAATGTTGCGTTGAATGAATCTCAAGGCGAATTTAGCATAATACATCTTTTATGTGATATAATACGAAATGATAAGTAGCACAATTATAAAATTAATTAAAAACAAGTACAAAAATATTTATCACCTTTACTCTCTCTCTCGTAAGATTACTTTTGCGCGTTATAATAGATTTCATATACTGCAAATAAATGATGGTAATGTTTATATATTCTACAAATTTCCACGTTTTGCTTGTTCAAATTCGATGGCTTCAAATAACGCTTGAAAATTGCCGGCCCCAAAACCCTACAAAAAGAAAATTAATACATCGAATTGTAATATCAATGTTTAATAATTAATTGTTTTTTAATTCAATATATTAACACAGGTTGTCTCTCTAAAGCTATGAATTAGAGACGGTGCTGGCCGACGGTATGTTAATTGTTTGAATATTTTAACGAGTTTTTCTCGAGTCACTCACGTTATGATTGCGTCTTTGTATAACTTCCACGAACAGTGTCGGCCGGTCTTGCATATTTTTCGTGAATATCTGTAGAAGATAACCGTTCTCATCGTAGTCTATCAGTATCTTCAATTTCTGCAAGACAATATCGAAAAATCAAAGTTATAGCAATACCTTATACGCAAGAATAATTTATGCGGCTTACTTGTATTATATAGAAATTGATTTGCTATTTAATAAAGAGATGTACATATACCTGCAGTATATCCAAGTTTTCCACAATTTTCGTGTCACTAGCTTTCAAACGGTTTCTGAGCATGTGGTAGTAACTGTCGGGCACATCGAGAAATTCCATTCCTCTGGCGCGCAGATTCCTTATCTGCAAAATAAAACGCGATAAACTTCTCAATACACTAACGATATTTTATTTCTCAATTGTTCAAAAAATTAGCAACTCAAGAATTGATTTCTAACGATTGAGGAACTTGGTTGCGAAAATTTTTGTCAAAATAATTAATCACCGCGGTGATAATGTCATTGGTGTTGAGAGCAATGTGCTGCACACCGGCGCCGCCGTAATATTCGACATACTCCTGGATTTGAGAGCGTTTTTTTCCAGGCGCAGGCTCGTTGATTGGCATCTTCACGGTCTCCTCCCAATTCGTCATCACGATAGATCTCAGCGCGGAATATTCCGTGTGCAGCTGCGAGTCGTCCACCGACCAGAATCTGTGAAACTGCAGACATTCCTCGTACCTGAAAAAGAAAGATAATTCTCTCTTTTTTCTCTAATTTTACTTTCAGCTGGGAAACAATTTATTTCTGAAAATGTGGTCTGTAATTTTTATGCAGATTTCGACAAATATCGTCAGCTTTATTTTAACTTACAAGAAGAAAAGAAATGCTTGAGGTAGCTTAAAAAACATTTTCTTGTTAACAAAGCGTATTTTTACGTTCAGTATTAAGTAAATTTACATACCATTTCGCAACAGGTTCCATCTGTTTGTCGGGCTGATTACCCACGACGTGGTCTATAAAATTTAAATGCGTCTGGGGTCTGCAATTATCCAGATACACTCTTATACACAGAAAATAAGAAAATTCTTTAGGATTGTGCTTTTGCATACGTACAGTTGTTTCAAAAGAATGTCTTCCGGCGCATTTACGAAACCCGGTAGAAAGAGACCTTTGTACTTTGTTCTGTCAACGAGTGTATGGAGTGTATCGCCATACTAATAAATAAAAAAATACAAGCGTTAAATTAATACACCTGGAAAAAAATGAATTAAGTCTAATTGTAAGTAGATCTAATTTAAATCTAACGAGATAAACAAATGGAAAAAAATCCAATTAGATCCAAATTAGATCTAAATAAAGTAGATTCAAATAGATATAAGCAGATCTATGTAAATTTACACTTTTATTCATCATTAAATCTACTCAGACCTACTATATTAGATCTACTTAGATCTAAGCAGATCTGAACAGATCTTGATCCAATATAGTAGATCTGAATATATATAAAGTAGATCTAATGATAAATAAAAGTGAAAATTTACATAGATCTGCTTACATCTATTTAGATCTACTTTATGTCCATTTAGATCTAATTAGATCTATTTTTCTATTTTTTTTATCTCGTTAGATTTAAATTAAATCTGCTTAGATCTAATTTATTTTTTCCCGGATATATTTATAAATTATTGACGTCGGATATCACTCTTTGTTTTACTTACAGTTTTTATGGTAGCCATCCTTACGGTGCCATACTCGTCGCTTTCCTCCCATGTGTCGCGCACTATCTTGGCACCTTTCTTCTTGGCGATCTGTAATACACAATTGTTCGAAATGTTAACTGAGAGAAAAGAATACGAGTCCTATCCTCTCTCTGCTTCTTCCTTACCTTTACAATAGCATCGATATCTTCAACGCTAAATGCCACGTCTCGCACGCCATCCCCGTGTCGAGAAAGATGCTTCGACATTTCTTCGTTGTCAGACTCGTACGGAGATTCGAACACAAATACGATCTACGCGATTTCATGGGTACATGATTACACTACGCGCTTATTTGCTTATGTGTAAACGATTAAATTTGAAAGTTCACTCACTTTGTTCTGTTTAATAACGTGCGCAGCTGTTCGTCTGGAGTCAGTTTCCAGACCGCGATATCCCAAAGGCTCGAATCCCATCCTGCAACGATAAAAACTGGCAGCCTGTAACGAAATTTATTTTCTCAACTTCTACGTAAATAATTTTTTATGTAATTTCTTGTAAAAAATTGCTATATTTTTCCATTTGTTTTGCATAAGAAATTTATGTGATACATACTTGCTTCGCATTTCCGACCCAAAATTTTATGTGATCGAAACTGAGGAATTTTCCGCCAACGGGCTGAAAAATGTAAGTGACAGATTAGTTTTACTAAAACACAATTCAAAATGAGCAAACACCTTGTTTTTCGCACATTTTTTGAGCATAGTGATACTTGCCTTGGGTCCTTTATCGGTGTAGGTGGTCTGAAAAACAAAACAACGCGAGAATTTATTTTTTTTGAATATATACAGACAAAGGTTGAAAAAAGCGAACAAATATAAATTCAATATTAAGAATGACTAAAATATTTAAGTGTTACAATTGCAAAGAAATAACTTCTTTTTCCAGATGACGGTTTTTTTCAATCTTACCATGTTTCCTTGAAATTGAGAAAAGTGGTAAAAAGACTCTCCAGTGATGATGATTTGATTGTCGCAGGCCGCAGATCGAAGTTTCGCTTTAAATATCAGTCAGAGGCGGTCCAAAGGTAGTCACGCTCCGTCACGCTATTGGTCCATAGTGGAGGCTTGTTTACGTCGCTACGTTCTACGCGATCGATCTATAAATCAGATCGACAACGATAACAGGTTTTTTTAATTAAACATGTAAAAACACTCGAATAACATTCGCCGAGCGAGATGGGCTCGCCTTCTTAATGAGACACTTATAAGCATATTTTAACAACTTATCCCATATCACACGTGAACCGGATTCTCGAAATACCGTAATATTGCGTCTTCCAATATGTAAAGATTTCAATTTTCATTCCCTCGATCTCTCATATATAAAACACGTCTTTTCACTTTCAAGTAGTACAGTATTGAAATATGTTATTGTATAATATTGCAATTCTCACAATTTTTTTTTTTTTAATTTTAGAGATTTTTCAACTTACAGTGAACTTATAGAAATGTAAGATCAATACAGAAAGATCAAGTCACTTATGTCAAATTATTATATCCAAGATAACAAATTATTATTTAATTTATTTATTTATATATTTACACCGAGTTTAGTTTAATTTATGTGATTTTAAAGAACAGATATTATAAAATCAATCAGTTACAAGACGAAAAAAATATCATTATACTTACATTTAAAAAACAAAATGTGTAAATGTTTTCTACTACAGTAAAAAAATATAAAATAAAATTTCCTTGTTTGCGCGACTTCTCGATACTATATTAATTTCAAAAAATTCAATAAGACGTAGATTCTGCAGTTAATATTGTGTCTTAACACGTTCGATTCGTTTTTTTTCTCATAAAAAAACATTTCTTTTTGTCGTAAACATATTTACGCGCGCTGTCTGATATATAGAATGTAGTTTTTCTGTGCACACACCCTCTAATGCATTTATGCATTTGTACTACGTAATGTATATGAGTCGGAGCATAAAGAATTTGCTGCTTACGTCACACATCACATGTGCTGTAATGAATATAATTAATTAAGTAACATGATAAACATAATAATTAAGTTCAAGAAGGACTTTGAGAAAACGATAAAATACTTCGATTAAAATGCTTTATCGACGAAATTTTTATTATTATATGCTTTACAAACGCAAGAGAAGGAAGATTCTCTGTATGAAAGGAAAAAATCACGCGGAGACGGCGCGCGGTGACGTAACACAGTTTCTCATTATTGCTTGTGGCGCGAAATCTCGTCGATATATACTATAATACGTTTTAAATGTAACATTGAAAGTGTTAATCGCAACATAAACATCTGGGACACCTACAACACGTTTGCGTATCGCCAATGTCTAAAAACTCGTCTGTCGCAGTTAAACGTTTTTCGTTGACAGTTTTATTTAAGTGTTGTTGCGAGAACAAATTTAACACCGAGTATATTCTTGATATTACAAAAAAGTGCTACATACAAAAAACAGCCGCATAAAATATTTTTACATTAAAATTGACAACGTCGGACAAACTCTGGCGTCCTACAATATTATTATTATTATTGTTGTTATTATTATTATTATTATACTTTAACTTTATCTTGCCTACGAAAAGCAATTCGGACGACTAGAAATACTGGACGAAGCGCATTCGTGGAATACTGATTTCTCTTTTTTTTTTTTATGCGGACATATTCTCAACTATTTTCCCTCTAATAAAACCAAACGCGCGTTACGAGGCGCGTTAGCGCTTGATTAAAAAGTATAAACTTATTATCATACTATTTACGGTGTCAATTGAAAATAATTCATGGTCTTTCAAAGAAAATGTTAGAATGCACCCAAATGCAAAAAAATGTTT
>QVOA01019870.1:0-13895 GCA_014825685.1 Pseudomyrmex cubaensis | reverse complement strand
TATATATATATATATATATATATATATATATATATATATATATATATATATATATATATATATACACACACATATATCTCGCAATAATTTCATCGTAATATTTTCACGGAACGCTTGCAATTTTAACCGTGTGACGTTCCAAATTAGTTCTAGGCAAGAGTACGCACGCCACTGATAATTAATTGTTCGAATAATTATTGTAGTAAAATTATCATCGCAAACTTGTCGATAGCATGAAACGTGCGAGCCACGCGCATTATGCGCGATCGACCGATCGGTTACGGACCGATACCGAATCGGGACTGTACCGAATTTGTACGGAAGTTTTCCTCGTGTGTAATATTGATTCACACGCCGGTTAAAATTACACACGGACGTCGAAGCAGAATTATGACACAAATGCGCGAGATATTATCTGTGTACAATTGTACGCATAATCTGCAAAAGAGATTTAGAGCACGCGTAACACGTTCTACAAGCACGAATATCGAGTATTTATTTGATATAATAATATCAGATTTTGCGTGAAATTCTCTCGTTTTGTTTTTTTTTTTTTTTTTCTAGCCACAAGTAACATTGCAATCGCGTGATGGATACGCGGAATGTATCAAAAGTCACGATGATATGCGTGGTAATAAGGAAATATTCGAGCCCATCTCTCAACCGCAGCCACCGCCGCCGCCGCGACTAGCCGTTTTCCTTTCCTTCGTTTCTCCGTTTCATCTTCGTTTTAGAAAAAAAAAAAATGATTTAAATTTCGCGACTCCCGCGGGCAGCAATTTGACGAGCAATATCATTCTTGCAAGAAGTGGTTTAGCGATCGTTTTATTACACCGACGCTTGAATCTACATGAAAAAATCGCGCGAGCGGATGAGATTGTTCAAATTTTTGTTTTGCGACATTCTGTTGTCGATAAAAAAGCGTTCATTTATCGACAATTAATTGTATATCGAATCAATTGTGAGGATCATTTGACACATAAAGGAGTGCCGCGCCATATTTCTGTGTTTACATTTGTGCGCGTGCACAAATTTAAAACCGATACCACTTAGTTGTAATTTTCTCCTCTAATGTCTTGGTGTTCCAGCCGCTTTAAATATCGGACTCGCGGACGATCTTTACGAGTGTCACCGGAAGCGAAACGCGCTGCTGCAAAATCCGCCAGGCAATTCTACGTTGACAATGAATTACGGAAAGCAGGCAATTTCGCGAGGACTCGGGCGCGCGCGGTGAGTCCGGTCGAACGGACCGACTTGCTGCGGGGGACGTGAAAACGAAAAGAGAAGCGGGTGGGGACGGCCAGGTGGCCGCAAAAAGTGCAGCCAGTGGGACGACAAATCAAATTTTCGCTCCGGCTGCACGGAGCCGTGGCCCATTGTTGCTTTTTATATGCAAAGCAGGGTTAAATTATGGCGGGGGAAAGGAGGAGACGGCGGATTCTGCGACCCGGGTCGGACCATTGTGCTACTTGCTGACCGGAAGCATCATTGTACTACTACTGTCGTGAGAGAGAGAAAGAGAGAGAGAACGAGACGGAAAGACAGAAAAACAGAGAGAGACAGAGAGCGGTAGCCGCTATTTAAATGTATTTCGTCCGCTGTTCCAGAGCCGTGGAACACGGCGAACACGCGCGCTATACTCAAGCGAAATGCACTCGCCGTGCACTTCGCCACTTCTTCCTTCCTCTCTTCTCGACCCGATATATCGTAATTGTAAAGTATGACGCGAGAACAGGAGCGGCGAATTTCTATCTGTTACAGGGTAGACAGACATAAAAAAAACAATCCAAATACAGTATCAAAGAAAAATGAGCGTTGAAACATTTTCCGCACTATTAAACTTATTTTTGTATTTTTTTCTGTTTTTCCTCTCCGTCCGTTGTTGTTGACGGAATAACGTGCGCAATCTACCGAGATTGCAAGTATAAATGCACACTCCTGTTTGACGCGTCACAAGGTAAAACTCTCCCCGTATTGCACTTCGCGCATTTTTGCAATTGCGGTTAAAACGTTCGAACGTAACGCGATAACGCAATAAATGTAACAACGTAAATACGAAATTGTGTTCGTTGGAAAGTGCACGGCAATAACAATTTGCCCGAGAGAGGCGGCGCACAAATATTTAGTGCGCACACGGTTGAACGTCACGGCCAGCAAATTTTGTCGTATCTACGTGATACCTTCGAAACGGGATTACGCACGTGTAACATTTTTATCAACCGGTCTATTTACTCCCGATATTACAACGATATTAATTAACAATCAACGTTAACAAACAACTTTTTACGTTTCTCGTTTTTTTTTTTTGTTTTTTTTTTAGATAAAACAACCCTCTCCGAGCTTTACCGTAATCATTTTGAAGGTACTTTGAAGAGTCTTTTTTTTCATAGCGGGGACCGATATGACGGTATATTAAAATTGACGATGATACAATTAATTTACGCGAACGCAGTTGGAGCACCAGCGAATGCGATCGAAGCGGCTCGTTCGTTTACACGATCAATTGGCCGACACACTCGGCCTTCCCTATATCGCGATCCACTTGCGTGCTTGTTGCAGCACACACACGCTGCGGTTACGCGCATCATCGCCGCCACCGCCGCTACCGTTGTTGCCGCCCCCTTATCGTCCTCTCTACCCGATCATCGTCATCATCACGATCATGGTCGTCATCATCGTCATTGTCGTCATCGACGGCGAGGATATTATCGTTGTTATCGGCCGGTCGGCGCGATCGGTGGCCCGCGGGCATCCGCCGCGTTTATCGATTGAATTTAGCATAATCCCGTATTCTACGACCGGCACATAACTGGCCGCAATTCACCGCTCAATTCCATACACCGCGATGCGTCACGCCGCTTGCAACGTGCGGACAAGACTTCCTCGTCGCGCCGCGTGTTTCACGCGCAGCTGTGGCCACGATTGCAGCTTGCGCGAAATATCCGAGCGCGGGATATGACTTGGCGCGGAATACGGGATAAGAACGGGGGAGGAGAGAGGGAGGGCATGTTAAAGAAATAAGAAAAGCGGGCAAACAATTACCGAACGTCACATCCCTTTTCCGTTCCAATTTGCAGCAACGTCGTTTCGCGAAAAACACGACGAAAAAAAGAATGTGTGTCAGAGGTGTAAATAACACCCGACGCGCCATTTCTGACGAAAGAAAACTCGCCGAGCTTTCCGTGCTAAGCACTGTATGTGTAGGTGTGTTTGTGTGTGTTGTTTCATTTTAATAGAATTTAACGAAGGGAACGGATTTTCGTGTCAAACCAAATGTTTTTCAGCGATTTTCCGCGATTTTCTTATTTGCCAACCCAGTTTCGCGACACATTTTATCTCGAAAGATCAAATGCAATTTGTGTGAGAACTTGTAACGAAAGGACGTTGTTTAATTTTGTACTCGGTGCTTTACGCGACAACGCGTAACCGGGTTAATATCGTAAATCGCAACGTTAATTGCGAGCGCGCGTCGTTTTCTTTTCTTTTTTTCTTTTTATTCACCCTCGAAAACTCGCGAATCGCGTAAAGTAGTATTCTTCGCGAAAGTAACGAAGAAAGAAATTCGATGCTCACAGCTTGGGGGGTTTCGGATGGTGTAGTTGCGCGTTTTCTTTCTCTCTCGCTCGCTCGCTCGCTCACAACGTAACTCCCGCAAAATTTACTGGCTGCAGAACCCGCCACCACGATTTACCTGCACTTTTATCGCGTCGTATATATAAGCGTACATGCGCGTGTGTATATACATATATATATGTATACACACACATATATATATATATACGGGGAGACCCAGCTGTCGGTTGCACGGGCTCGTAAGTATTTCCGTACACACGGTTCACGAGTGGTATTTGCACGCCCGTGTATATTGCATGTACGGATGTGCATAAATACGTCAAAATAAAGGAAAGGACGAGGAGATAGAATCGGCGAGAACGGAAATGCGATTTTCGCGCAATGGGCCGAAAAGCCGGCTGAAGTGGTATTAAAAAAAAAAAAAAAAAAAATACAGTATAAGCTCGTGTACATGTACGTAAGAAAGTTAGGAGAGATACATCTCCGCGTTTACGTACGAGTAATTTTCAGAAGTAAATTCGGGTTAGAGTTTACGTTCGCTGTTATAAACCTTACCGGATATTGCGAGGTTTATTTGCTGTTTAGTGGAACCGCGCAGCGATTCGCGGATTTTTTTACGAGTTATATTAGAACGCCGGTAATTCGCGAAATTTCACGAGAACTTTTTTACACACACACACACACATGTAGCGTACAAAACTGTGTGTGTGTGTGCGCGCACGTGTTATCGGACGGGAATCTCCTAAAATTTACGGTGAATTTATGGCGCGCTCTATGACACCGAGATGTGTGTTCTGATAAATTGCAGCGTCGTTTCGCTCCTTGAATGAAATTTATCCCGCGTTAATACGGCAAATCTTGACGAGCACGCCTTCAACCAGAAAAACTTAAATCGATGATCGGAATGAAAAGTTCAAAAACAATAATAATAATAATAATTAAACTTGAGTGACAATGCGCATTAAACACAAAAAAAATGTTACTCTGTTTAATCGTCTCGGTTCTCTTTTTTTATTATCCTGCCAAAGAGCATCGTCGACTGCACGCTACTACTGTTCACACACCGAGAGTTAGTTCTTGTTTCCGCGGCGGGGTCACTCTCGCGATAACAAGGGAGTCGAAGATAAAGATCGCTTAAAACAAAAAAAAACAAAAAAAAAGAGACAGGAAACAAAAGGAAGAGAGCGAAACGAAGAGACAAAAGCATCGGAATAACACGGACAAAAAATCGCTCTTGCGCGATTGAAATACGATGAACGGTTTGATCGGGTTTCCGATGGACGGGCGAAACTCCACATAAAGTTAATACCCGCAGCGGCTACGACACGCTAAAATACACACGTTGCACGGCCATGTATATATCCCGCGGATTTTCTCATGGGATTTCCAGTCCGGCGGCGACGGAAGTCGGTCGATATTTTTTTTTTCTTTTTTGTTTTACTTTCTGTCGTCCGCTTCCTTTTTCTCCTTTTTTTTGTTCTGGTTATTTTCTCGGTCCGAAAACTGAACGAATGATTATTGGGTTTCGAAACGGTACGGCGCGATGCGAGTTTATTTTTTAGGTTGCAAGCCTCGACCGAGTTACTTGTAATTATAGCCAGCGCTCAATTAATATCAAGAACTTTTATATTAATCTATCGATGCGCGTGGTAAACATTGTGTCGATATTTATCGTCGATGGTTTTCCACGTTTTAATTTTTCTAATATTGATAGACAAGCATGCGAGCTCGCTAATTTTGCAATGTAAAATAGTGGTGTATGGATTCAACTGCCACAGATTATACGGTTCTATCGATAATCGCATTAAGCAATTAAATCTCAAAAGATTTTTTATAGTTTTAATTAATTATTATTTATTATTTAATAAAGTTTATTATTTATTGGAGTAAAATGCAAAATTTTAGCTTCAATATTGTAGGAAAATGTGTCGTCTGTTTCAACAAAATGGAACAGACAGAAACATTAAACGATGTAATGCGCAATAATCCGATTTTTAATTACTAACTTTATATTCGACTTCTTCTACGCAAGTTTCCTTTCTTTTTTTTCTTTTTTTTTAAATTTTATCGAGTTCGAAACTTGCGTGCCATATTGCGTCGGTGGTGGTATCGACGACGATAGAAGGCAACGGAAACTCACACACTCAATAATTCAGTCGATGTGGATCTCTCTCAAGCTTTCGATCTCGTCTTAATCTACGAGTTCGGGCGCGAAACCGACACGGGAGAGTTCGCGAGATGCATTAAAGCACGTGTCGAACTCTCGCGCCGAAACTTGCAGCCTCGGTATCAGCGCGGTCTCTTTTCACCGTTCGCCAATCCATCCGACCCCGTCGTCGGTCGGCTTTAGGTGACGCGACGCCTGTGTGTACATAAACGCAAAATCCATTAACGATGTCGCCCACACGTTTGCATATATACCTAAAATTCGCCTGCGTGCACACGCACGCATCCACTCGCACGAAAGAGATACGTGTGTATCTACGATCAAGCGTGTGTTGTGAAAGCTAGATTGACTTATTAGCCAGTTATTTCCTACCCATATAGACCGATCGGGTTTTACACTGACTATGAAATCGAATTTTGGAAACGTTATATGGAACCTTTTTTTTGGCGTAACCTTTAAAAAACTGTAAATGATTTATTGATCTCTTTCGTGTATAATTAAAAATGAAACATGATCTGAAAGTAGATTTCCAAATGCATTATTTTCTGAATTATTATTACAGAAACCGATTTTGAAAAATATTACATTATCAAGTAAATTTAAATATAAATTTGCTGTTTTTTTTTTTTTTTAATGTTTATGCGAATATAAATTTACTGTATAGATTGTTATAAAATCAGAAATCTTCTGCAATTTTGTTTTTCTCTGTCAATTCTAAATGTAACATCTATGCCTGATCAATATCGATCTACTCTACTTATAAATTGCGTCGAATTCGCGAGCTATAAGTAGATAATAGCTCTGACATTCAATAAAATAGACTTCGGCAAATAATAGAAAACTAAAACTTGTTTTATAAAACTGTTTTCCACAGTAATATGTTTACGGACGTGTAAGGAATAAATCAGAAAAATTGTCGACAAATTCTTATCATCAACTATATCCGATTGTCACATTTGCGCGAAATCTCGAAACACGAACGCATTTTACCGAAAGCGTCGTCTAGGGAATGTCAGTTTTCATTCGGTCAGCTTCGGGCGGAATATCATTTCGCGGCGATAAGCCAGCGTGATGCTGGGCGTAAGCACGTACGCGGCACATACACACGTAGGCTAATATCTATCCGACCAGTCGCGGTATATATTATACCGTCGCGGTTTCGTATTTGCATCGCCATGTTGCGATGATGTTATCTCGTGAAATTGTACCGCCGCTTCGTGTGTAACAAATGCAACTCGGTTCACTTCACAGCTACGCACGAATATTTTTTAAATATATACAATTTAGTATGAAGCACATATAGACATAATTTTTGTATAAAACGAAAAAAAGTATTCAAATTGAAAAAAGGCCTTACGAGTAAAATAGTGTCTTAGTGTGTTGTTTTTGTGTTTATTAATAAATATTAAAATCCAGACGTTTCAATTCTTAATTAGGATCTTCTTCAGTGTGTGTCTGAAGATCTTAATCAAAAATTGAAACGTCTAGATTTTAATATTTATTAATAAACACAAAAACAATACACTAAGTGTCACTTCAGTGTGTGTCTGAAGATCTTAATAAAGGATTGAAACATCTGGATTTTAATATTTATTAATAAACACAAAAACAATACACTAAGATTTTGTATTTTACTTGTAAAGCCTTTTTCCAATTTGAATCAATTTTCAACGAATACTAAACTGTGAAGGAAAAGTATTTTTTCATAATTGAGGAATTCGAATAGCTTTTCGTAATTGAAGAAAAGTGCAATCGCGTTAAATGAACGAAACGTATAATCACATCATTACGTGTGACATCTACACGATCAGTTAAAATGTTTTGAATTCCGAAAAATGAAAACACGGCAATGCGCGAAAGAACTAAATATCGGCCTCGAGTGCGCTCGAGTCAGAGATTCCTTCGGGGAATCACATATCCCTTCCTGTATACGTTCTCACACGTTCGGTCTTCACGGCATGACTCGCTCCTTCGTACAATTCGTTCCCGGTAATCGGACACATATCGACCGGAGTATTTGGGCGTACACACGTAAAACGCCGCGACAGCGACGCGAGATTTGCGGATTCCAACGAGGGCACTGCACCTGGCGAACGACAGACGAGGAGGAGGAGGATCGCAGAGTGAAACGAGCTCTTTGCTTTTGGATGTCGCGCCGCCGTCGGTTTGCCTTCGATAAACAGGAAAAACCATCACACACCGATCACACCCTCGTGCCACGCTTTTTTGGCCCGCTTCTTTTATCTTTTACATACACACGTGTGTGCGCGCTCTCTTTTTCTCTCCCTTTTTGTTTCTCTCTCTGTCTCACTTTCCTCGACTGTTTGGAAAATCTCGCGCGTTCGGAACACACGAGCCGCGAAGAGAGGCGCACCTCCGGTGTCGTTCGCTCTGATACGCCCAGTCTATCGCATTTATCTCGGTCGTCTCTATATCGCATTAGACTGAGAGAGAAAAAGAGAGGGAGAGAGCGAACGAGATTGTAAGAGAGACGAGGATTACCGCGGAATGTAAATCACCCGCGGCATTTTGAAAGCCTCGCGGGCACTTTCCGGATTTGCGGTGGGTCCGATCGCATTTATCGGCGCGCTGTCATTTTTCTCGCTTCCGATCGCGCGCATCGAACGACAAACACACATCGACAAGGGACGTTCATTAATTTACCGCAATTAAACGCGCGGCTTCGCGGATTACGTCGAAGGTGAGTAAATTTTTTCCGACGATGCGTGAGAACCTCACACCTGACGTGCGCGTTTCTCTCTGTATCCTCAAAGCGTCAAAGATTTAACAAGATTTACTCGTGAAATTAATCTTGATTGAATGATACGTTTTTGTGCCGCTCGATGTTCTCGCAATAGATGTTGAATAATTCTCCGCGAGATTGCATGTTTCTCGGCGGAACATTCGCGGCAAAAAAATTGGACACGTCGGTCAAAGCGAATCCGTGATTAAAATTTAACAGCTAAGAGAGAGCAACTCTCTCTGTTAAACCTGGTCTCTCGGATACACGCGCGCATGTCATTACGCAATTCGTAGTAAGATATTGACATTGTACTGGAATATATAATTTACTCCCGTGGACTCTCTTGGTTCTTGTAGATCTTCTCTTGCTCTCTCTCTCTCTCTCTTTCGGTCGAGTCAACATTTGCCGACGTCATGGAATTTCTGCTGGTACAGCATCGCGCGACCAGGTACTTGATAGATACGCGAACGAGTAGACGAGCTTTGCCAGATATTGCGAACCGCATCCGGTGAAGCATGTAAGACGATCACAGCCGGCGAGATACTACGATCGTTTCGAGACGCGCGTTTTAGTCGAATCGATCCGTAAGTATCTCGTGTCGTCTCGGTGTTAACAATTAATTTTCGAAAAAATAAATTCGAGATTATTTTTTTTTAACAGACAAGTAAAAAATTTCGAATGTCAAAGCGCTTATTCGCGTGCGTATCGCGTGATAGACATGTGAATGGTGAATATTATGGCGATTATCGGCCAACTAAATCGCACCGAAACCGTCCATATGCGCGCGTTGATCAATAAATAACGATAAACTCCCGTTAATAAATTACATCCCACAAAAGTGCAACGTGAATTATAACGAATTACAACGAAAATCGCAAAAATTAATTAAAAGTTTCAGTCCACAGTCTGTAATCCTTTCTCCGATGCGTTCCGGCGCAACCGGCTTATTTGTAAATCGCATTTTGCGCCCGATCCCAAGTATTATGTGTTTCGCGAGCAGATATTTTTCGCGTATATTAACGTGTAATTGCTGTTACACAGAGACGACGTCACAGTCATCCTATTTTATCATTCGCTTCGCTCTCTGTGCGCTACATACCATAGTATAACGCTATAAACGCGCATGATATACATCGAAAGCAATCGTCCGTCTCACACAACGAATAATTTCTCCCGGCATTTGCAAGTTATTTTTTTTTTTTTTTTCTGTTATAAATGAAAGAGATACGAGCGCTTATGGAATAACGCTCGTATATCGGATTTCCGCATTCACTTTATCATATTAATTAAGAGGCAACATGTATACTTTTTTTTTTTTTTTTTTTTTTTTTAACCTACTCGTGTTGCATCTCACGTCCCCACGGGACTTTTCGCAGAATAAATTTATTCATCCATCTATTTTTTGCGCATTGCGAAAACGGCCCGCGGCATGAGAGCTCCGAAATACGTGCGAGACGATCGTGCGCGATGCATCGCGCGCGAGTGCGCGGTGAAAAATTATTCCATTTGGTCCGCTTTGAGAACTATCGCTTTCCCGTCGGTGATAAGGGAGAAAACACGCGGCGTATTTTCAAATGTTCCGCCCTTCTTCTGTAGATCTCGTGGGCGAAGTCGTCGAACGACTTCGCGCGCGCCACACAGAGCTCGCCCTATTCCCACCTATTCGCATCGATACTCGGCAGAGTTTCAGCTCGCTATCCTGTGTGCATGCGGCTTTTATATATATTGTATATTTCGCGCGATGCCACTCCGCAATTTACATATTGTTGCGCGCCAGAAACCGTCGCTCGCGGCCATTTCTCGCCAGCCAGACGACCTCCTTTTTCCCGCGAATATCATCCCGCGAAAAGTTTTTCTCAGCCGCCGACTTTCCCGACGGAGTCCTCTTCCCTTCATCGATATGCCGAGGCAATCGCCTCTCATACGATCACCTCCGCTCGACCCGTGTGCTGATTTCGCGAGGATATATAGCCGCGCCTGGAGGGAAAACGTGTCTCGATGGAAGTATTCTCCGCCAACGCAGTCGCGAACACGATCTCGAGAAATATTTCTCATCTCGGGCACACGAACGCCCGCTTCCCAAATACAATTAACTCGGCTGTGAACGTTTTCCGCGAAAATACATTAGAATGATGTTATCGCGCGAGATCAGCATAACCGAAAGATATTTTGATAAAAATTTTTTTTGTCCCACGAAAGTGTTACATGTGGGCGTATCTGTTTTTTCTTTTTTATAACGCGGTAAAATAAATTTTTGAATAAATTCTTTATTTTTCTATTTTTTTCGTGCAAGTGTCAAAAAATGTGAAATTTTATGAGTTTTTACAATGGATTAGAAAAAAAAACAAGAGAGAAATATTTAGAATTACACATCCTGTGTAATTCTTCGGTTTGACTTTGCGAATCCAAATACTTGTCAAAATAAGACAAGCAAAGTGCGTAATATGTATTTACATAAAAGGTTATGATTGTTAATTAACGTTTAATATCAAGTAAGTCGAGAGAGAGAGAAAGAGAGAGAGGGAGGGAGGGAAAAAATAATATTTCATTTTCGAGGTAAAGACGACGTTTAATTTGAACAAGAGAGTTCTTTGTTTGTAGAAACGAAAGGGGTGTCAGCTGTGAATGACGCACTTAGCACTCCCTTGCTCTCTTGAAACTGTTTCCATTAAATCCCACATTACTTTGTTCACCGATATTATCAATGTACGACTTCAAAATAGTGCGTTTTCGCATTCGTGACTTTTTTCTAGTGGAAATTCATTTACATCATAAACCCTTTAATAAGGGTTCTATTAAATGTTTTTCTTAACTAGAATTTACGTTTACTTTCATCGCGCATTAAGTAATATTCTAAAAAAAATAGAAATTTGTCTAACTTGACACTGTCTGCAGTTATATTAAAATTGTGACAAGATGTTTTTTACACGACGATGTCACTTTATATTCACATTAATTTATGTACACGTTTACAAAAGAAAACACATGTATAAAAATCTAACAGGTTGCTCTTATATTTGTTTTCTGTGATGTGAATTATACTTTTTGTCACTTTGAAGTAATCACGTGTGTTTCTTGTATGCTTTCAGGTGAGTAAAACATCGAACTCTACGAAAGATCCGTTTTGACGCTGCTGACGCGGTGAGTAAACAGATTTGTCAAGATACTAACTCGAGAACGCGAAAGACAATTCTATCTCGTTCCATCGATGTGCATTAGCATCAATTCTTTAGTCGGGTGTCTGCATGACAGCGACTGTTTAGCTTCGAAATGACATTAATCGTTTTTGTACACGGACGAGAACACATAATGTTCGCAACGTGTTCGCATTTTCCGTGAAATAAATATTTTAGTGCCGAACGTTTTAATGCGGAAAAATTAGTTTCGCGAAAAACAAGGGAAAAAGAGGGAATGTATGTGCGTGCTCATACAGCGTCTATTTCGCGATAGCCAAAATGGAGAACGATTATTTCACCTTCTGACGGATATAAATAGATCGAGTATTTTATACGCGAAACTTCAGTGACGTCGCGCATATTACGGTATCGCAAAGTTATTCCGCTCGCGAAACGCTGGAAGCGCGATTTACTGTTTTGTGCAAAGTACTTTTCCCCATTTGCGTCAAAGGGAGGGTTGGGAGAGAGAGAGAGAGAGAGAGAGAGAGAGACGGGAGAGGGGAGAGACAGCGACGTGTTAAAAAGCGAGTAGAACGAGGGAAATGCACTCAGAGTAGAGATGAGAAAAGTTTTGTTGACTTGGCTGAAATTTAATTTCGACTGGAATTTCCGCGCAGAGTCCACCGACATTTTTATTAGTTCAAGATTCGCTTACGTGTATCATTTTGCCGATTCATTGGTGCCTCCACCCTGACGAATTAACGATTTTATACGCGAGGTAAATGATTAAACACACTTTCAATTTATTGTAAAATGTTCAGGAGTATCTGTATTTTTTTGGGTTTTTTTTTTTTTTGTTTTACGCGCGGCTTCACGCGCTATTTTCAATTCGTTTTTTAATCGAATATAGGTACGTACCGTCATTTATTTTTCCTCTCTCATATGAGTGAAGAGTTTTATTTTACACGGAAAATGTCGCGCGCACTTCATCGCGGAATCTCGTGACGGTTCATTTAACCCCTTCGTGTCCGGCCGATATATCGGTTTCGATACAAACCAGTTTCGGACCAATTTCGCTTGTTGTGATAACATCAATTCTATGTTATTTCTTTATAAATCAGTTGTTTGGAGTTTAACAGCGGGAAAGTATGTTTTTCGCAATGATATTCAACGCATTCGATTTCGTACGTGTGCAGTTTATTTATACACCGTAGCTATAGAATACGTCAACAAATGCAATATATTGAGCTTTCCTCGTTTTACGCGATATATATAGAGAGAGAGAGAGAGAGAGAGAGAGAGAGAGAGAGAGAGAGAGAGAGAGAGAGAGAGAAAGTTCTTTCGAAATTGCTGCGTACTGAGTGCAGATACGAAGGGTTTAATTATCTGCGGCGTGTTGTTTCTTATCTACCGCGGAGGACTTTAATGCCGACTAGATCGCGTTGAGCATTGTCCTCTCCGGACACCAACAGTAGCGTTTGCGTGCCCTGTAGGGTGCCGTGCGCCCTGTGGCGCGGTCATATCGCGTTCCCGGCTTTGCGAGAGTACGCTTGAACGTGATGACGATTAATTGATCGCGCCTTGGGCGGACAAGCGCGGCGCAACGAGGCGAAATGCGTCCCGCGAAATGATACCCGATCGCTTTGTAGTCGTGCGCTGTTGTTCGCGTCAGGTCGTCGTTGCCGCGACACCGCGGCAGTAAAGCCATGCTTTACGATCCCGGTTATGACGTGAATTAGAGCGGCCAGTCGTAAATACTGCGTATAAACGCAGGTCGTGTACTCTCTCCGCCAAGCAAGCGAGCAACACACCCACACACACACATGTCACATCCTTCCGTAAATATATCGCGTGCGTTCTTTACTAGAGAAATTTTTATTAAGCCGCGGTAGCGTGCGCGCGCGCACGAGACTCGAGCTTTTATTTTGTTTCATTGGTCCGGATTTACACGCCTCGCGCTATTTGGTAAGCATCAGTCGAGCGAGATTTTTATAAAGATGGAGAAAATCTTTCGCGAAGAGAATCCGTTCACGGAGGGAAAAAAAGCGCGGCGAGTAAATAGATAATAAAACTTTATTCCTTGTTTAATTCCAACGGGGATTTAATTTATAAGATTTTATCTCGAATCTCTCTTAATCACATTGAGATATTCATTATTGCGAACTTGAAAACAACGAAAGAAAGTATATCGTTACGATACATTTCTCGAGAGAGAGATAGATAGATAGATAGATAGAAGCTTTATTTTTATAGCGCTCTGGGATGCTCCCCTCAAGCGCATCTTGAGAAACATATA
>QVOA01019869.1:0-10918 GCA_014825685.1 Pseudomyrmex cubaensis | reverse complement strand
AAATGGATGCATGTTCGAGCGGCGATTGTATTGAGCTTATACGTGTCGCTCGTACTCGTGCAGGTAATATTAACGTTTTTTCATTCACAGTATATCGATGACACATTATCATGATCGATACTTTTAATTGTCGCTTTTAGTTTGCGGTGTTTGTAACACATGAAATGACCATAGATCTGGCAACGAATGTACTTTCTACCGCACTCGACTCTGTCTTCATGACGTTCATGTACTGTATGTATTATTTCAACGCTGACGGTGTAAGTTAAATAATAATTTCGACTTCGATAATTCTTGGGTGTGCACGCGCATCGATACTCATTAGTTCGATAGTTCAAGGAACTTATGCAGCGTATGTATCAACACTGGGAGTCTCTTAGTGACAATGTAGAATTCAGTATAATGGAGAGTTATGCCAGACTAACACAATTGTTTATGCACATGTGTACCGGTAAGCATCAATAATATTTCAAAAAGATACGTATTATAATTTTTTTCTCTAAACCGCTACTTTTTCGTGAATGTTAATTCATAGTTTTTTTTTTTTTTTTTAAATAATGTATTACCACGTAATGAATGAGTATAATATAATAATAATATAGTAATAATAATTAATAATAAATAAATAATACTGTAATAATTACATAATTATATACCATATATATGGTATATACTTTAATTATACGATATGATTTGTGTTTCGGCACGTTTTTTAGGTATCATGATTTTTATCGAATTGATAATATTAATGTTCATCGTTATACCGGTAACTCTTGACATAGTCGCGTCCAGAAATGTGATACCCGAAGAAATCGCTTACATCATTGCGGAATATTTCGTCGATCATTCAAAATATCTTATTCTGATTGTGATTCACATAACATCCACCGTCTTTATAGGTGCAATCTCAACGCTATCGACTTCTATAATGTTTTTGGGTATCGGTTTTCACGCCTGCGCCTTGTTCAAAGTAGCCAAGTGAGGATAAACATACTCGATTCATTCGCAGTTAGAAATACCCGAGATATAAACCCTTATACTGACTTGTACGTAAGATATTATACACTGAAACACTTACAGCTATCGAATTGGAATCGTGATGGATGAAACTGTGTTGCAAATGTCGAGCTCGAAGAGAGAGCGAATGATTCACGAAAGAATCATTCGCGCCGTCAATTTTCATCGTACGGCCATGGAGTTCGTATATATAAAAAAATTTCCACGGAAAATCGCGTTTCTCAATTGTTGCAGTTTGTTATTTTATTCAAGGTTCTGCCAGCTTTTACTCATTCATTTAGAGAAATCGTTCGGCGTTCTGGTTGTGATCGGTGTCTTATCTACGAGTATCAATTTATTTCGAGTAAGTACCGTATATCGTTCTCCTGTGACATTAATCGTGCAAGTTTAATCGATTATTTTCTTCAACATCTCACACACGATTTGCGATATTGCAGTTGCTGAACGCATTACATTATCATATGGACGATTTAATGGAAGTGTTTATACCGATAGCTTTTTTGTTCGTCCATTTCTTGTATTTATTTTTCGGAAATCATGTCGGTCAACTAATCACAGATAATAATTCCGAGATCTTCGATACGGCGTACGTGTTTATTCAAAGAACGTTGATAAACGGTTTGTTCTATGTATGCACGCACGCGGCTGAGATATCATTCTTTACAGGTACAATCTGCCGTGGTACGTAGCGTCTCCGAATATGAAACAATTGTTGTTATTCTTGTTGCAACGCGGCAACAAGAAATTTTATCTGTCACTTAGTTGTTTTTTTATCGCTTCGTACGAAGGCTTCACAACGGTAACAAGTGTTTCATTTTACGAGTAGTATTAGTTTTGTATCTTTTCTATTCTATTCTATTCTGCTCTCTTCACAGTAAAAGATATTCTCTATAATAAATCTTGTGTTGTAGCTCGTTATGTCGTCGATTTCTTACTTTACTGTGCTTTATTCTATTTAATGACACAAAGTCAAAGATTTATTAGAAGTTCGCACTCGGCAGTGGAACGATTATTTCGTTTGCTTTTACGCGTGTATGCAACACGTATCTAATCGCATCATACGAAAGTAAAATATGTATGTTGGCAAAAATGTGTTTTTGAAAAAAAAACGAGATATGAATCGCAAATATTAAATATATCTTTACATACATCATTGTTAATAAACAACACTGCATATACTGCAATTAATATGTAACATAATGTTTGTAACTTCTACAAATAAATGCGTATGACATGCTCGTTAAAAAAATGTGTGTATATCACTGACTGATATCAGTTTTGCGTTTAACAAAAGTAACTGCGAGTTTTGCATTAACATTTGTACTAGCTATAGAAAACAAACGCTCTTGCGGATCGAAGTATTTGAAGTAGTTCGCAACTCCGAGCAAATGTAATATTAGAAGTGACTCTTATTTTTGACTGTTGAATTCTTTTTATTTTATCATAATAGAATTTGCGAGGACACCGAAATATATATAAAACTAGTCGTTTGACTAGAAAGAAACGTTCAATTACGTTGCACAGATAATCATTAGACTGCCAATTAAACTCAATAATGTAATGCAAAGTATGATGTGGAACTTTACAATTTATGCTTTACAATTATGCTTTACAATTATGCCTTGGTAAAATTGAATTACTGGCATAATGACTATACAAGTAGATTTATAAAAACATTTGCCACAGTTGAATGTTAATTACGTAAACAAAGTACCTCTTTTTTTCTTCGCACTGCTTTGCGTTGAATCAATAAAACGCCGGTGCGTCGTTTGTTTAAAACACATTAACAAATAACACTGATATTTAATCAAGTCTTCGTTGTATCAAAATGTCGACATTTCAAAGAACTTATTCGAACAAGAACTGCAACAAGATGAAGTGGCAAAGCAGCTCTACGCCGAGCGTGTCACTTGAAGAAACTAATGTGACTTGCTTGGTAAAACTGTTTCTTCTCTGTTCTTTTTTTTTTCGTCTTTGTTTTGAATAATAAAAAAATAACGATTGTTGCATATGATGTACAGAAAATTGTTCCTAGGGGACAAGTGTGCCAATTGGCATCATCAGATCTCGTTACTTTATCGATCGATGTTTTCACACAACGTGTGTAAAGATAAGTGCACTAAATTACATGTTATTGTTCGACTATTTCACGCGACTGTACATCTTCACAAAGTTTTCGCAAAAAATTACGGATCGTTCTAAACGCAATTATAGATAAATAATGAAAGGATAAAAAGAGGGAGAATACGTTCTCCACGCAGCGTTCCTTTATTTACGCATCGACTCTCGTGTGTGAAAGATGTCGTGGGTAGAAGATCGTTACTATAAGATGAATAAGATTTTTCTAAGAGTCATAGGTATATGGCCCTTTCATCGCACGAAGTGGACGCATGTCCGCGTGATGAGTATAGTGAGCATCTTAATATCGTTTATATTCGTGCAGGTATTTTAACGTTTCTTTATTCGCAACGTATCGACGACACATTGTTATCGATACTTGTAATTGTCGTGCTTTCAGCTTGCGGTGTTTATAACACACGAGATAACCATGGATCTATTAATGGAGGTACTTTCTTTGACGTTCGTCGGTATTCTTATGTTGTCCGTGTACTGCGTTTATTATTTCAACACCGACAATGTAAGTTAAACAATAATTTCGTTTCCGATGGTTCTTGGGCGCGCACGCGCATCGATAATCATTAGTTCGATAGTTCAGGGAACTTATGCAGCATATGTATCTCCACTGGGAGTCTCTTGGTGACAACGTGGAACTCACTATAATGGACGATTATGCCAGAATAGCAAAAATGTTTACGCACATGACTTCCGGTAAGCATCATTAAATTTCAGCAAGAAGATACGTGTCATAATCTTCTTCTCTGTTAGTTCTTCGTGAATGTTAATTCACATCTTTGTCTTTTTTTATTACAATAAGTTACAACATGTATTAAATAAATATAACACTATAATAATTATATATTACATATTATAGTATACGATAGTGATAGTGTTTGTGTTTTGGCACGTTTTAGGTGTCGTCGTTTTTGTCGATTTGATAGCGATAATGTCCCACGTCATACCGATAACTCTTGACATAGTCGCGCCCATAAATGTAACCCGTGGAGAAACCGTCCACATCAAATCGGAATATTTTGTCGATCATTCGAAATATTATCTTCCGGTTGTGATTCACATGACAATCAGCGTTTGCGTAGGTGCGGTCTCAACGCTATCGACCTCCGTGATGATTTTGAGTTACGGTTTTCACGCCTGTGCCTTGTTCAAAGTAGCCAAGTGAGGATAAAAATAATCGATTTAGTCGCAGCTTTGGAAATCCAAAGTATATATATACCGAACTTGTGTATATTAACATATACACTGATGCGCTTACAGCTATCGAATGGGGATCGTGATGGATCAAACTGTGTTGCAAATGTCAAGCCCGGAGCGGGATCACATAATTTACGAAAGAATCATTCGCGCCGTCAATTTTCATCGTACGGCCATGGAGTTCGTATATATAAAAAATTTTCCACAAAACATTGCGTTTGTCACTTGTTGCAATGTGTTATTGTATATTGAAGGTTCTGCCAGGTTTTACTCTTTCATTTAGAGAATTCGTTCGGCGTTCTGGTTGTGATCGCCGTCTTGTCCACGAGTATCAGTTTGTTCCGAGTAAGTACGGTATCGCGTATTTTCCTGTGACGTTATTGCGTAAATTTAATCGTCAATTATTACGAATAATTATAAAATAAATATTGAGTCGATTATTATTTCGAACACATGTATTGATTTGCAATATTGCAGTTTCTGCATGCGATAACGTATCATGCAAACGATGGGCTTGAACTGTTCATATCGGCCTTTTGTGTGTCCGGTCACTTCATTTGTTTTTTTTTCGGAAATCACATCGGTCAGCAAATTACAGACAATAATTCCGAGATTTTCGATACGGCGTACGTGTTTATTCGAAGAACGTTGACGAACGTTTCGTTCTGTGTATACGCACGCGTATCGTGTCTCAGATACTATTCTTTACAGGTACAATCTGCCGTGGTATGTAGCGTCTTCGAATACAAAACATTTATTCTTACTCTTGTTGCAACGCGGCAACAAGAAATTCTATCTGTCACTTACTAGTTTATTCAACGCTTCGTACGAAGGCTTCGCGAAGGTAATGAGTGTTTTTGTAACTTCTATTCTATCACATTAAAGGACACTTTGTACAATGAATTTTGTGTTTTAGCTTACGACGTCGTCGATTTCGTACTTCACTGTGCTTTATTCCGTTTAATGTCACAAAGTCGAAGAAAGCGTAGCACTCGGCATTGAGGGAACGATTATTTTTTTCGCTTCACGTGTGTGCAACGCACCTAATCGCATCATACGAGAATAAAACTTGGAAGTTGGACAAAAAGTCGTTCCTGAAAAAACGAGATATGTAATCGCAAATATTAAATGTATCCTCACATGCATCATTTATAGTAAATAACATTGCATATCATAATTAATTTGTAACGTATAATTTTTGTTACCTCTACAAATAAAGGCATATACGACATGCTCGTGAAAGAGATGTTTATAATATTGACTGATATCAGTTTTGCGTATAACGGAAATGACTGTGAGTTTTGTTAATATTTGTAGTAGAAAATAAATGCTTTTGCGAATCGCGTCTCTCTCTTTCTTCTCTGAAGTAGCTCGCAGCTTCAATAAATAGGTATAATATCTGCAAAATCAAAAGTCAATAGTATTAATTAAAGACACTCGATTTTGTTCTTAATTTACTATTTACTTCTTAGATAATAAATTGTTGACGGTCGCACTAATTACCCAGAAATTTCGGATAATATTCAATTTTAAGTATTGTCACGTAATTTCAATTTTTTCTTTGTTTTATGTTAACTTTCATAGAACCGATTATGGCCATTTTTAAATCATTTGTTTGCTTGCAAATAATCGCGACGATTCTTTTGATATTTTTCACTTATCTTTAAACGCATTTAGGTGCAAATTAACAATTTCTTTTTGTTCTTTTTTTTGTAATATATTATTATATTGCATATATACTATTATATTTTTTTATAAAAAGTTCTTTATAGGTTTTTAAAAAAATGTTTTTTCTCGTAGATAAATAAATAAGCAAATAAATAAATAATTTGTTTTAGTTTTTTGTGTCGCAAAAATTTGAACAATTTACAGCGCAGAAAAATTAGTGGAAGTTTTATTAAAGTAAAGTTACTATAGTATAAACTTTAAAAAAAGACTGTTTACTGTTTTTGTGAACATTGTTACTGACTATATTGTTTTTTCTGTTTCAGGTAAGTGTGCACAGACTTGCTATCAGGGCGAGACATTGCGTGTGGTCGTTTTGGTGAGTGAATGAAAATCGCGTTTAATATAAGAGATACTTATACAGCTGCTCACATAGATAGATGCATACATATATTCTATGTGAATGATTCGCGTTTTACTTGCGAGTTGTGTACAAACTCGCGATATAATTTTCAATTCGATGTGAAGCGACAAACGCATCGAATGAAACTGAAACCTTTTCGTATTCTTTTTTCTGTCTCTTTAATTTTAAAATTGCTCTCTTTTGAGAGAAAACAATATTACCGCGCTACTGTATAGCACTCAATTATAAATTGGGAAGCACTTTGAGTTAATTCGTTGCCTATAGACTTCGCACAGTGAATTCTATTTATTGCCATCGCAAAAGTATAGCTGTCCATCACTCTCGACTTTCCCGAAACAATTTGGGGAGGTAATGCGTTAATGACATCGCGATTATATATAATAGCCATGTTAAAAAAACATGACTATCGTCTCACAACATATTGCGCCGTATAAGGTTATTGATTGTTTGAAATTCGTGAAGAATACAGAGAGAAATAAATTTCAACATGTTGTATCGCAGTCGTGTCGCAACTCTCGCGCGAGATGCACGCGAGCATAGAATACTATCACAAACCCACTCGAATTATTCTCTCGTTGATCGGCTTGTGGCCTTATCAGTGTTCGTATGTTGCGAGAATACAAAAACTACTGTGTTTAATATTGTTTTTGTCACACATTCTTGCCCAGGTACATCAAAACTGTATGGAAAACAAACTGCTGAAAGAATGGCAAGAAGATTAGTTAAATTTAGTAACGTATACAAAAAGAAAAGTTTTGCTATTACATGGGGCAATCGAGAAAAAGTTGTCTATTAAATTTGTTGGTTTGCTAACAAAATATTTCGTTAGTGGAACCAAATACTTCAATAGGCTTAGCAAAATTTTTTTGCTGCCATCTAATAGCAAAACTTTGTTTTCCATATGCGTTACTAAAAAAAATTTGAGCAAGTTCACGTGTGTTTGACGTCACTTGATAAAATATATAGCAAATATGTACATATTCGATATCGATATTATATGCGTTTGATATATAATTGAAACTAATTATTTCTAGTTGTTGGTATTCGTTACAACGCAATACACGATAAATCTTCTTATGAAGATTCTAGCGTTTGTCTTTCCCGTTAGTTTTCTCATGGTAAAATATTGTTTTTGTCTCATTGAGGCAGACCGCGTAAGTCTCGCTATAAAGACAAATTTATGCGCGTATTTGCGATAATGAGATACGATGAATAGATGCTGCTCATACGATTCCTTAGTAAGGCATATTAAATCTTCGCAGATTAAACAAATGATGCGAGAAATGCAAAACGACTGGTTCGCGTTGCGAGATAAGAGAGAAATCGTTATTGTACATCAATACGCTCGCTTCGGAAGACTCGTCTCGCTGACTTTGATAGGTAAGACCGTTACGAATTAGACGTGTCCGATAATATAAGATCATAACGGCAATTAACGTCATTCCTTACGCTTGTTGCTAATACAACAAGACAATGTTCGGACGTATCTTTTCGTAATAATTACATAATAATGTTGTTCAGCGTGTAGCTATTTTGCCATACTCTGTGTCGGGATATGTCAATTTCTGCCGTTGATTCTCGACATCGTTTTGCCATTGAACGAATCGCGACCGATTCGACTCATCATCACGACGGAATACTTTGTCAGTCAGGAGAAATATTGTTACGTTATGCTGTTACACGTATCGTTAGTCGTCTTAATAGCTCTTAATGTGTTTTGTGGTGTGAGTTCGATACTGATGATAGGCATTCTGCATGCGTGCATGCTTTACAAAATCGCGAGGTACTTAAATGTGGAACACCGCTTCTCCGAAACGCGTTTTTCGGTCGCGCTCCAGATTTCTATACGGGACTTACTTTCGTGTGCGTACAGATATCGAATGAGAAATGCACTCGAGGAAAACGCAGTTGAAGCGTCCAGTCCTGAAAGTAAATCCTTTAGTTGCAAAAAAATGATACACGCTATTGTCAGTCATCAAAGAGCCAACGAGTTAGTATTTTATTTTTTTGCGATAAATATAATATAGTAAAGAAATATTTTTAAAATTTTTTTTATGACCGAAACAATTGTGCGATATTTCTCGTTATATTTTATTTCTTTACTATTCTTTATCCAACATTCTTCATTTCGCCTTTTATTTGTTTTTTTTGAAGATTTCTCAAGTTAATAGAATCTCTTTGCGGCGTATCGTATACTATTCTAATTAGTATGGGAGTGATGTCTCTGACTGTCAGTCTTGTTCACGTAAGTAAATTTCCTCTCTTCTTAATTCGAAGTGGCGGTGAGTTTGTTTTACATACGATACTGTCGTAGTTTCTGCAAGAAATATTAGACGGGAACAACACCGAAGCGAGTATAATTGGTCTATCTGTGTTTACCCAGTTTCTTTACATGTTTATAGCTAATTTGTGCGGGCAACAAATCATAGATCATGGCGAAAGTCTGTTCGAAGCATCGTGAGTATTTTTTCCACTGTTTTATAGTATTTGTAAAATCATATATTTATGTAAACCGTTTATTACACATCCGCGATTGTTCTAAAAGAAAAACAAAGTCGTGTATAAATCATTTCAAAAAGTTACACTAATTCTTTTGTCTTCTTTACCGAATCTATTTAAAATCTGCAGCTGCAGCGGAATGTGGTACGCATTGCCGTTGCATACGCAAAAATTGCTGCTATTCGTGACGCAGAAAACGGTGTTGAACGTCACCATGACATTGGGAGGTATATTCGTCGTGTCTTTGGAATGTTTCTCTACGGTAAAACTAATTACTTCTTGGATCATAAAATAAATCGATTTCAAATTTAAAAATCGCTCTTGTGGATCTTTTCAGCTTGCGAGTACAGCGGTATCGTACTTCACAGTGTTTTATTCCACGCGCTACTGATAGATGTTCCACAAATTGTGCGAGATATTTATTTATATAAAAGATACATTTAGTTAAGAGAGATATATTTAGTTAAAAGAGATATATTTAAATTCAAAAAATTATTTTTCTTATTTTTCTCTTTCTCTGTAATTCTAGTAAACACTGCGTTGCTTTTAACGTTTACGTTAATTTTTATGTGTCTTGTGTTAACATCGTGTGTCATTATTACATGTTGATTAAACACGTTTTCATAATAAAACAGAATTGTTACCAGTACCTACTTTTGTCTTTCTGCTTCTCGTACGTACATATATCTCTTAAGTACGTACATATATCTGTAACTATATCTGTTTTTACCTTACGCTTTGATGTGAACCGACAAGCGCGTCGTACGAAACTGAAGCGTGTTTCTGCGCCGAGGAAAATAAATTCGTCATAAATATAGGCATTACATTAATTTTTCCAGCTGTTAGAATATTTTCTTATAGCGGCTGTCATATAGCGCGCGGGAAATATCGATTGTGTGAAATTCGCAGGAAATGTCGAGAGAAAAATAATTCGGGGATGCAAGGGTTGGCGTTGCAGTCGTGTAAGCAACCCCCGTGAGAGATGTGCGCGATCACGGAACGATATCACACGCTCAGTCGACTTCTTCTCACGATGATCGGCATATGGCCCTATCAACAGTCGCATTTTGCTCTGATTCAAAAAACAATTTCCTTTGTACTTTTTTTAACGTTTATCCTTGTTCAGGTACGTCAAAGCACATTCAGATTTGTGTGTGTTATCGTGATCGTGATCTCATATATATATATGTATATATAGTATTTAAATTTTTATTCTTTTTTAAATTTTTTATCTAGGCATTATCGCGCGTTCATTAATTATTTTATAGAAATTAAATCTTTTGTGTCATCAATAAAAGGTCATTTTAATCAAGTCAATTTCCTCGTTTGATAACACGCTTGTGAAGATCGCTCCGCAATATACTTTCGATAATTTTTTGTAAATCATTCCGATGCGATCACACAGGGCACTTTGTGTTGTTTGCAGTTGCTGGTGTTTTCCACGAGAGAGTGCAATATGAACCTTTTCATTCAAATTTTCTCGATTATTTGTCCCACTCTTTTCTCAGTGGTAAAATACAGCTCTTTCATTATACAGGCAGGTCATGTAAGTTTATTACCGCAAATCCTTCACTCAAACATTTGCAAGAGATGACGTACACAAAAATATCATGTATTCTAATTCATCGTAAGGAATGTGGAAACAAATAGGTAAGGCATCTGATGCGACAAATGCGAGCCGACTGTTGTCTTTTGAAAGACAAGCAGGAATTTGCTATTGTGGACCGATACGCACGCTTAGGGAGACTCGTCACGCTAATCTTAACAGGTAAGATATATATTTAATCGAGCAAGACACAACGTTTTTCAGCGTGTTGCTATTTTGGCCTCGTCTTTTTCGGAATATTTCAATTACTGCCGTTGATTCTCGACTATGTCTCGCCGCTAAACGAATCACGGCCCCGTCGACTCTTCGTGATCACCGAGTACTTCGTCAGTCAGGAGAAATACTTTTGCGCAATAATTTTGCACGAGATGTTGACA
>QVOA01019867.1:0-15144 GCA_014825685.1 Pseudomyrmex cubaensis | reverse complement strand
GCGCGCGCGCGAGGTCGCACCGAGGGCATTTGCAAATGCAACTCCTTTCTCTCTCTCTCTCTGTTTGCAATATTTGCCTTCGAAAGAATTTAGTGGCACGTGTGTGCTCTGTTGTTCGCGCACCTACTTGCAAGTTCATTAAAGTAAATTCCCTGTCTTCCTCCCCCTTTCCTCTTTCTCTAGGTAGGACATAGGAAAGCGGTGGTGCAGTGCAGGTGTCGCGTAATAAGTAGTTAAAATTCACCGAATAGTTCGAAACTCAGCTGGAAAGCGGCTATACAGCAGTCGACAATTTCGCAGCAGGGAACCTACGGGGAAACGTACAAGACACCGGAGTTTTAATACGTTTCGTGTATCTCTGAGAAAATGTGACACGGTTTGCACAATGTGTCAATTTTACAAAGGAGTGCCATTCGTCGGGCGATGATCGATCGTTCCGGGGGGATGTGTGCCGTATTAAATGCGCCGCGGATTCGTTTGGAGCGCGTTATTACGTCTCGCACGTGACGACATATTGAACGCGAGTATATACATATATATTTTATTATTTTTTTGCAAGCGCGTTCAAACGTATGTACAACGTATATATATATATATATACGATGGAACCATCCGCCAACATGTCGCGACCAAATAGCCGAAGTTCGACTATATTCGTGACAGTGAACGATGAGCGTTTTTGTTTCAAGCCATAAGCTCTTGCCCGCGTCTCAGCGGACACGTGCGATCGACTTGGCGATTTCTTGGTCGGGAGAAGGTTCGTTAAGAGGTTCCGCGCTACTTTTCCTTACTCCCCCTCCTCCCCGTTGTCGTCCGTGAAATACAGTTGGAAAAGAAGCATTTGCGCTGATTACGCCGCTCTCCTGTTCCCGCTGATAAATAATTTCCTTCCTGCTGTTGTAGCCGTGGGAATAACGAGGGGGATTTGCCTTCTTCTCACGGAAATTCTCCTCGCGGCTAATTATTTTAGTCGCGCGCGCAATGACGCAAATCGGTAATCGTATTATTACGCAAGAAGCAACGACGGAAGAAGAATAGAAAATAATTGTAATAATAATAAAAAAAAAAAAAGTACGCGCGAGTAATCAGTTTTTTTGTATTTGTAGTTTTAAATTTATATTCGCTCGTGCGATCGCAACAAAAAAGAAAAACGATGAAATTTCGGAAAGAAAAATGTTCGGAGTTTCCAATCTACTTAATGTGTAGTTTATAATGCCAAGAACATTAATTCATTTTATGGTTTATATTAATTATTTGGTCGAGAGCGCAATGACGCAAATTGGTAATCGCATTATTGCACAAGAATCAACGACAGAAGAAGAAAAACAGAAAATAATTTTTAAAAATACGCAGAGTAATCAGGTTTTTTATTTAAACTTATATTTGCTCTTGCGATTGCAATAAAAAAAAAAAAAAAAAAAAACGACAAAGATTTTGGAAATTTGAAAGACAGGCAGATGGTCAAAATGTTCGAGTTTTCAATCTATTTAATATGTGTATTTCGCAAGGGAAACGAGAACATTAATTTATTTTATGATTTATATATTTTTTAATCGAGATTTATTTGACGCGTGATTTTATGCCAGAATATATTTTTTTACGAAGTGAAATAATTTTCGAACGAAGAAATCGGAGATTTTGCGAGAGAAATAAACAACGAGAAAGAACAAGTGTGTGTAACCCTTAGTTAACCTTGTTAGCATGACGCGGTATTTCTCCAAACGACGCATTTTGTACACCCGAGCTTACCGTTGTTCCGTAAAATTGTGATGAAAGTAGCTATTAGGCGAAACAACCGCCACACAACGCACGTTACTCGTTTCTTTGGGTCGTTTGTTCTTTTTCCCGGCCATCGACGTAACACGCATTTTCCTCTCTGGTGCATAAACCGTCCGGGGAAGATTTCATAGTGTCGAGCGAACAGGTTCGTAAAATTTATGGTCTCCTCCAGACTCATTCACTCCGTAATTCCGCTGTAGCACGTACAATAGCAGTACGTCCCACCGTGATAAGGAACTTCTCACAGACCGCGCACGGACGTTTCGCGTGACGTTTGTACACGTACGGTCTCTTCCAGCGACTTAAATTTATTCAGTCTCGGTGATTTGGTTACGACATAAATTTTTATTATTACGTACAATTTTATATTAATTTGTTTTTTTATATTATTTTATACGTAACGCGTCAAATTTTTTCAATCAGTTTAAATCAAAAACCGAAATCCGTTCTGAAATTATCTGAGCGTATCTCATTTTACTTACATTTATTTAAAAAAAGGGAAGTTAACTAATTTTGCACGTCGGATTTTTATAATCCAATATGCAATATTTTCTCTTTAAATAATTAACTACGAAAACTCGGTTTTAATTAGATTAGTTAAAAAAAAAAAAACGATCTTATTTTAGCGCGACCTGATTTTGATTCGCGCGACATTTATTTCGCGTACAAATGTAACATCTCTCGCGAGCGCGTATAGTACGTAGAATTTGTCTTGAGAACGCCTATAACGTGGTGAAAAGACGCGCCGCCGATGGAAAGATGGAACTCCTGACACAGTGTGAAACTTCGTGCAGCGAACTATGCGGAGAGAGGACGGTTGAGAGAGAGAGAAGAGCTCTCTCGTTGAATTGTACGGGAGCCGCCGGAGCGCACCTCGTAATCTCATTTTCATTGCCCCGAGGACAGCAGTAGCATTAAAGATTAAACTCTCTGGGATATTCAAACGAGGTGCCAATCGTCTTATAGCATCTGCCAGCAGCAAGCAATTTGCTAAGATCCCTGACATCTCCCCCGTCCGTCGCGAATTGCACGCCGCGTGAATTATTCTTCGCCGTGTATTCTCGCTGACGTGTCTTGAGAGACACCCCGAGATGTCTTGGTAGTAGGTCACTCGTTCCACTCGAAAAGTTTAAGTTAGATAGAGAAACTCAAAAAGAGAGAGCGAGAGAGAACCTTACAGGATTATTATAAAGTAAATGCGTTTGTCGGCACACATGTTCGCGTGGGATGTGCCGCGTCGACATGTGATGTCGTGACAGCTGTTTTAGAAAAAGAGAAAAATTAGAAATTAATTAGCGCAAGTAGCAATTAGAAATTGTGACGCAGATATTTTTCTATCTTCTTTTACTAGATTTTTTTTTTTTTACATGAGATATTAGCGCGTAAAACTTTTTATTTCACGGGAAAAACATTGTGCTGGAAATGTTTTTTTTAGAATATATTTTTTTTTACTGCAAATGTCATTGCGCAAATTTACGGTAAAAGCACAGAACGAAAACGCACGTACAACGCGCGTACTTGCAAGATTTATTCGTACATATCGGCGCGAAGCGGTGACAGCTAGTCACGTACACGCAAGCGCAATGTCTGCATATAATGGACCGTAGCGTGAATGCACCGGAACACTCGTCGAAAATAGCCGAGATGTGGTGAAAAAGAATGCGTCAAAAAAAAAAAAAATTCTTCCCTTTCTCTGCCTTGAGTCATCAGCGGAGTGTCTTCACGCGTCGCGCGATATATATTTTTATCTCGGTATGCGCCACATCGAAATGACGCGGATTCGGCGGTAATGGCTGCCAGCGCGACCTTAACCGGCCAAGGTCGTGGGGAAAATGTCTGCGACGACCTCGTTCGAGACACAGCCCTTCGTACATCTCTACATTTCTGTCGCGGCCGACTCGATGGGAAAGTGTGAGTGGAAATACGGACGGACGGATCTTCGCGCGACAGGGCAAGTCCGACGATGAAAAGCAGCGTGTGGTGACGACGACGGCGGCGGTTCACGTTGCACGTTTTATTCGTCCTCCTTTTTCCGAAGCTTTCATGAGAGATTATCGTCGCGCTTCCAGATGCGACTTCTAATCCGCCACTATCGTCCTTTCGCATAGGCGATGATCCTCGCGCCCGACTGAATTCCAGATGCTCGTCCCGAGCACATTCTCCCCTGAAATTTAATTCTCTTCACGGGATCATAGACGCGAGACCTTCTCGAATTCTCGAGAAAAATAAACGAAAATTTGCACGCGCGCGCGCGCTTAACATTCTCGACGCGAAAAACGAGACCGGTGTATTACGTTACGTATCGTGAAAACATATTTAATATATTTTCTTGTGTAGTTTTGCATTAGATGTTGGTGTGCGAAAATGAGGCTTTTTACTTCGTGTGGGGGAAGGGGACACACGGTGATAAAACAAAATTGCACGTCATCTCTCTTCTTTCTTGCGAACTACGTAATTCCGATAAACTTTTTATTATACCACGTTTCTTCTCCCATATACGTGACGGTCCCGAGGGAACGCCCGGCGCGATATCTCTCGTAATTTTCGACGAAACGCAAATAACGCGAGGAACGTATCGACGAGGGTGAACAATAAAAAAATACAGATACGAAAACTCGCGAGAGAGAGAGACGTGGGTTCGTGGAAAAGCGCGAAGGCGTGCTGCGCGCGAGGAATACGACGCAGGCCGTAACGAGATGTTGCAAAAGGGAGGGCGGCATAAATCCATAATACCGTAACGCAGGCAGTAGTGCCGCTAGATTAGCCTCGGCTGACAAGAACAAACGACCCGTGTGGTGGGCTGCAGCTTTACTGTTGATGCAAGTGCATAACGACCCGTGTGCCTGTCGCACCTCCTCCGCGAGACATCCGCCACTGATTTATCGCGCGATGTTTTTAACCGCGAAACGCGCGGTTGAAAAAAAAAAAAAGATGCGCGTTTCGAATTCCAAATCAACGTCGACCACGTCGTTCGAACCACGCGACGACTGGTCATTTCCGCGTTACCCGGAATTAAATTACTTTTTCAGTAAATTTAAATTGTCATCAACGTGTGTAATCGCCAGTGTCCGATAGCTGCTTCATCGGAGAAATTTATCAATTTCACATTCGTATAGAAAGGTTCTCGATAGCTCGTTCGAGTTTACACAGTATAAAAAATAAATGTTAATTTTGCATGTCCCAGAAAGTCCAATTTAAATTTCAATTTGCATTAACTCGTCACGTGTTATTTGTGACAAATTAATTGTGTTAAGTAAATTGACGCAATTCTTTACATTTATTGTGTTTGGTCGCTCCACCACATCAATTTCGTCAATCAGTTTACTTTTAAGATTCGGTTTTAAAATTGATACACGTGCGATTGATGCAAAAATATAAGAGAACTCGATACGTTAAGACCCGGCTTCAAATCTATGCGCTCGTGCGTTTTCCGTGATTGACGCTTGAATTGAATGAATGAATGATAAAGAATTATCGCATTAAGCGTCGGATTAATCGACAGACATTTTTTGTGAGACAACTTTGTTTTGTGTGACGCCGAACGCAATCGTTCGTCTTGATTGAAAAGATTCGCATCGGTGAAGCAACATAGTCTATAGTAATATAGCGGACATGTTAATCAAAGATTAATTGAATAACAATAAGAGGAGGTCGAAGTCGAGCAAAACCAAGTTGGAAATAATTTTCTATATTTTTCAGTTGCAATGTGAGATGGGGCGAAACGTTTCGAGCCTCTAACAACTTGTTTTCGCTCGACCTTCTCTTATTCGCAGAACGAGCGTTTCTGAATTTGTAAGATTGATTAAAAAATAATTTGTGTTAAAAGCATTGAAAATAATATTCCATTCTCAAGTGACATACGTAAAATATTGAAGTTACGACGTAAATCCAACACATAAAGCACGTCATCAAAAATCGATATCAGTTGTATATTAATTTTATACAGTGAGGTAATAATCAAATCGAAGTCAAGAAAATTGTGACGTACGGACGCACGATTTTTTTTTTACTGCGTATCGAGCCGTTTTATAAACCAATTTGACACGTGATGTCTTCCCGAATAATTTCTGCATTTTGATACACTTTACATGCGCGCAAAGTCGACGATTTGTAATTCCTAACAATTCAAGCGCATTTTCCGTCTCACCTTTGCCGAACGATCGCGGCAAAATCGATAGCCATAACACGTTCGTAGCTGGTTCTGGATATGTACATATATATATATAGTGACGGTTGTTGGCTATCGATACCGCTCAAACTTTGATGAAGCTTGTACCTCGACTACGAAGATATCCCGGTAACGCTCGACCGATAAAGCGCGCGTTGAATCTCTTGGTATTCAAACCAGGGACGCGCGAAACTAATACCATTAGTAGTACGGCACTCGTTATAGATGATGGAGAGAATGACCGGTTGTGGGATTTCATCATATGTATAGCAGTGAGATCGCAGCGTTCCCGCGGGGCGAGCGCAGAAAGAATTTATCTCGGGAAGCTAAAATTAAATATTCACAGAAGAGAATTGCGCAAGAAATCACGGTGTATTAACATTTTCTTTTATTAACATTTTCTTTTTTTCTTTCGACAAACAATCGGACGAAAGAACGAGTTGTACGTTGAACCGTGAAAAAGTAATTAAATCGCACGCATCGCGGCGTTTAATACGTCGATCACTTTTTCGCGGTTCAATTGTTGAACCGAGAGCCGTCAGTTGTAACAGATTTCGGCTCGATTGCGTGTGCCGGCTTTATCTATCTCGAACCACTGTGTCATCCGCGAGGTCCAGATGTTATCGAGGCGATTACGGGCTCGCGTTTTCCGACAAAATCGCGTAGCATCCGAAATATGAGGAAGAGCGACGTCGTCGCTGGAAATTGTGACCCAGAGAGACGTTGTGTGCCGTGTCGATATTAACTTGGACTATGTACTGATTTAACATTAAACTTTGGACGCGTTTATAGTTTCCCTCTTTCCTTTCCGGCGGCGTTGCCTCGAGCGGCGTTGCGCGCGGCAACGCTCTCCGAGTTCCTGCGGCTTTGTAATAATCATTTCTCGATGAGCGCGCACATCCTCTCTCGCAAGTTTTAGCGCGCAATAAATATAGACGTTCGCAAGAGAAATCCTAGAATTTCGCAGAAGACGCGAACTTCTCGCGGCGAACTCGGTTGGGGCGAAAAACGCGCCGCCGCCACGCATATATATCTGTGGTCGCGAGGAAAAACGTTTCACAATTTCAAAAAATTCAAGTTTCCGCGACAGTTGAGTTGCAAAGTACAAGATTCGCATACTTATGGGAGAAAAATGCACGGAAACACACTCTTTAAGTGATAAAAAAAATTATGCAAAACAACTTGAGTCCAATAATTGATTTGCACGCATCGGGCAAACCAACATAAGTCCGAAAAATTCGCACAAACCAATGATTGTATATATTTTTCTTGTAAATATCAGTCGAATTAAAGTCAACATAGATATCATAAAAAAAAAAAAAACAAACCGGCTTCGTCAAATAGAGGAATTTGTATTTAAAACTTTAAATATCAATATCTCGAAAGTGACGTGCGGCGTTTTTTCCTTGCGACCTATCACCCGATTGATATAATTGCAGTTTAAAATTACATCGGATTTCGTCACTCGGGATTCGAACAATTCTTTTTCGAATAATTATTCAGTTTTGTTCTTCTGGTATTTTTTGTTTCTCATTCTTTTTGTTCTCTTTCTCGTGCTCTTCTCCTATTTGTTTCACTCCCGCGGGATTTCTCTGTTTACGTGCAGATAAACAGAGAAATAATAAAATCTCCTTAATAAGTTCCGGAGGAGGAATTCGTATTTTCTCTTTTACCAAGCACGAGAGAAATTTTAAAGGGAAATAAAGACGAGATGTAAAAAGTTTGAACTCGTCGACGGGCAAGTTCGGTTTGTTACGTGACACAGTTTTGCGTGTGTGTCGTATATAAGCGGGCCAGTAACTCGGGAGTAGATTACGCCCATTCATCTGTAGCTCCGCACGATATGGTAAAGCGCGATCATTAATGCAACGGTTCTCGCTCGCGCGTGTGCGCGTATGTGTGTGTGTATGTGTGTGTGTGACGGATATACACGTCGCAATGGCGCACGCGAAACGCTCGTGTCCTCCGAGGAGAAATCGAGAATAGTTTAACGACGACGACGACGACGACGACGACGACGCGACCTCCGCGCGTAAACGCCTCGTCTCGGTGGAATTACACGCGTAGCTACGACGATTATAATTGCGCGCTTTACGTTGTATCTCTGACACCGTCGCGCGGTTTGTACACGTGGAACGCAGATTTTCCGACGAAGTAGAGGAGGTATATCAGCGCAACGTCACCCTTAAGCTTCGCTGTCTATATATACAAGGAAAACTCTGGTCGGGACATTTCCTCTTCGTTTCATTCGTTTTTCTTTTCGCGCGCGTGTTCCTTCGCTGTAAATTATCCTTCGTTTATTCCCTTCGGCTACATCGTAAACGTGCCCCGCCGTTATTTTCTCCGGGACCGTTCGGTCTACTCGCAAGCAACTAGAAACTCCGGTCTCAAAATCAAAGACGCGTTAAAACGAGGAAAATAATACGCACAATGGAAGTGGAATTTACGAGCGCTCATATTATTTTACGTTCTATTAAAATTCCTCAAAATTGAATGAGAGAGAGAGAGAGACATAAAAATGCGGTACTACCGCTTTGTATTAAAGAGATGGTTCTATATATAGAGTTTACGGTTTAAAGCAGATTCTTCCTCATGCGCGCTCTCTCGCCCGGTGTATTCGGTGTATTCTAATTCAATTTACGGGAAACAAATTTCTATTCGCGCGCGAGAGAACACCTCGGACACTTCTCTCGCGTTTTTTCGCAACAAACGTAATGTATAGAAGAATCCAATTTGCCGCGAGGATTTTCGGGGAGGGGCGATCTCGGGCGATGCCCTTCGTTGTAAAGAAACTGCATGCATGCCCAATAGCGAAAACGGCTGCGGTAACTCCGCCGAGAGAGAGTTCTTCCGTGAGCGAGGCAGCAGTATCTTCTTCCCGACACTGACAACGTGGAGAAAGAGAGAGAGAATCCGTTGGCCGCGAAGTGGACCGCACATGCACGAAGAGACGCCATTACCCTCGACACGTCCGGGGGTTATCTTTCCGACAGCCGAGTTTCTCCTCCGGGAGAGTCTCCCGATCGTACCGAGCGCGCGAACTGGGTTATCCGCGACTAAACTTCGGATGCTTCCGCACCAAGGGGTATTACGTTCTCGCGCGTAAATGCAAGGGAGAGAGAGACGTTGTTGAAGATGATAGAAGACTTTACCGCGATAATATTCGAGTGTTATTCTGATGTAGATCGAAGAGAGACACGTTCTTTTTTTTCCCCCTCCGTCGAAGCGGAGGGAGAAGCGGGCGGGAAAGTGCGACCGGCAAAAAACGCGCGAGTGCGCAAATATTTAACCGGATGAGATCTCAGGGTGCCTTCTTTTCCGTTAGTCACGATTTTAATCACCGCTCTCCGAGAGCGGTGCGTTTACCGAACCTTGAATATTCAAGCGCCATCTGCGAATTATTTTTTTTTTTTTTTAAACGAACGGGGTAATATTTGCGCAATCGAGCGCAAATCTCTCTCTTTTTTTTTTCTTTTCCATCTCTGATACGTGCGACGCGAAAGAGAATAAAAATAGCGGTGCGCGCATAAAATGTCAAATATTGTACATCTGCGGAAAAACTTATTGAAAACTAAGTATATCTGCTTCCGTTGTATATTGGTATAAGTTTTCTCTGGTCTCGGCGAAATTAAACTTCAACTGCTGTTGTTCACCGGCGTTATATAAGTCGATATATAAATCATGTATGATAGTCGTCTCTACGACGAGTTTACGCTTGTCGTCGTTCGCCGGCTTTTATGCCGCCATTATTGCTTTTTGTATATCAGACGGAGAAGATTCTAAATCCTCGTTTATATTTCAACAGTGTGTATGTGTGTGTGCGCTCTCTCTCCATTATCCGAGATGAAATGCATCATAAGCGATGAAGTTTTTAGCATTCAGATGCGAGCAAATAAATTTTAGCATTTAAATTGATCAGATTTAACGCGCGCAATAAACGAAGCTGTTGATTCTCGTGTCCTCGAACATACACGGACCAAAAAAAAAGATTTGCTAGACCAGCAAGACATTAGTTCAATCACATGGTCGGCAAGAAAAATCTGTCAGGCTTATTGAGAATTTTGTTTTGCCAGAACAGAACGTTTTTCCTGTGCCGACAAACGTGCGATGTTGAGGAAACAATTCAGTAGACTCGGCGAACTTTTCTCGCTGGCCGTGTGAACAGATCAAAAAAACTTTTTTTTCTCGCGCATAGACACGTCGTTAATATACTCGTCGCGCGTTATTAACCGCGTGCGGCAATCGCGCAAATCCAGGAAAATTACAATCGAGTATTAGCATATACGGTTGTTCGAAAGTTTTCCCCGTGTTTTCCGCGCGCGATGAGAAAAACAAGAAGAAAACTCTCTCTCTCTCTCGCTTCATTTCGTTCGTAAAAGCTAATTCCCTAATTTCAACGGTAATTTATGCAAAGAACGCTCTCCGCGCGCGTTACATAGCTCGCTTATCCCAAAGCCACGTTCTTCCGACGTTCTGAATAATCCAATACATCCGTCGAGGCCATCGCCGCGCGCCCGAAACGCGCGCGTACCCCTTTATGCTTCTTATGCAAACGAGGACGATACATTTTTAATTTAATGCAAAACCTACTACGCCACCTGCGCGCCGCAGGGAGCACGAATGGAACACGAACGATTTCCTCGATATTTCCCCGTCCGAAATATCGCGCGCTATTCCTCACGGCGTGGATCCGCGTCTCGCAAATCAGTTCGTCGATTTTCCGCTCGAATTAATCACGCGCAGCGAGCGAGCGAGCGAGAGAGAGAAAGAGAGAGAGAGAGAGAGAGATCGAAGGGTCGCTTCTTCGCGATGGCGAGAGATGGAGAAAGAGACTCTGTAATATGAGAGATGCTGCGTGCACCACATCGCGCCGGGGATGTACTAATGACCAGCCGGGAAAGCTCCGTGACCAGCATGCTCCGGAGCCATATTGATTTTGTGCAGGATCTCTCTCTCGGTATGCATTTTGACACGCGGGTGTTTGCGCATTATTACTGCGAGTAACGCCGCGCGCATCGCAAATCAAACACAATTGTCTGTTTTGTCCGCGCGGAGATGTAAAAATCGCGCGTGCGATTTTCTCTCTTTCTCTCTCTCGGAAAATCCTCGTGAAAAAATTATCTCCTTTTCGCGTCGTCGTCGGCAATGCGCGTTACGAAAACGTCGCCGTAAAAAAAGAAAAAAATGTACATGCGCACATAATATGTGAAGAGAAGATTGTGCGTCGGCGGAGTCTCCTCTTGTTTTTCTTCGTCCGCACAATTGCCATAAGAAACTATTGAGTCTTGCGGCGCGATATGACTCATCGATAGTTGCGGCGCGCAACATTCGCGACTACTTGGGAATTGGGTCAGAACTGTTCGGCTAATTATGCCGAGGTAATAGATAATTAATGGATAACGGGCGACACGGTGAACCCGACAGTTTATTCTCGTAGGAACAATGCTCACAGATGTTCGAACGGAATAGCGGTATTACACGGGAGTTCGTGTAACACACACACACACGTGAAAACGTTGTACGTCTATATATAATTTTCCAAATGTTTTCCATTTAATTGCCGATTCAATCAATGACGGCGTAAACTAAGCGCGAGAAGTAATTTATGTTTCGTTTGTCGACCGAGTCGCAAATTAATCTAGTTATAAATTGAGTAACTGCGCGCAATTAGCGGAATCTATAACTTGCGCGAATTTTGCGCACGAACAACACACACACGAACGAAGTACAGCGTGCGCGTCTTGCCCGAGGATTTCCAGGATTTATCAATTCACGCTCCAGTAATTCGACGTGATTCGTGTATCGAAACGACGCGGGTGTCAGTTCTGCGCTTTCGCCGTTTGTCGAAACTTAAGAGCGCGCATACACGATCATATTCTTTAGTCGAATTGAATTTTATTCTCGGTTCTAATTACCGACGACGACAGTGCACGCTCCCCCCGTCTGTGGCGACTGTTTGGCGCGCGCGATAACAGATTACCACACACGCTCGCCCACGCGCGCGCCTTTCCGGCAGCGATGATCGCGGGGGAGTAATTAAAATCGCACAAAAGGGCTCGATGCAAAAAAACCGCACGAGTCGCTCGAAACACACGAAGTTAAACTTGGTTTCGCGTAACGCGAGCGCTATCGAACGATGCAGATAATATACACGTGCGTCTCCCGTTGATTTTCAAAGAATGAAACCGCGGAAGCGGATGTAATTCTTCTCTCCGATATGCTGAAAATAATCGTTACACAAATCCGGAGACGCGAACCACCCGACCAAGTTGCTTCGCGCGGCTGTGATTGAATGTACACACAGTGGCGATGAGACCGCGGCGGAAAGAGTTTGACATATCGGATTCGCAAAAAAAAAAAACCAACTTTAAAACAAAAAAACGTATCTCTGATATGAGTTATTATATACTCGTTACGCGTCTCGCTTTCACACAGAGAGAAAAAGAGAGAGAGAGAGAGAGGGAAAAAGATATTCTTTTACGGTTGCTCTCTCTCGGCTGCGCGGGTTTTCAAATGAAATAGTCGCCGACGACAATGCGAGGGACGTGGAGGCATCGGCGGACGGGGGTGGCGGATGCACGTGGACAACCGGGAGTTCATACAGCGGCGATAATAAATCGTGTCAAGGTGCAGAGGCAATATAACAAGTTGGCCTCGCGCATTGTTCGCGACTCTCCCGCGGACAATGCGCGCACCGCCGATGTCTCGGTGTGCGGAAGAACGTACTTCGAAAGGCGAATTTAATTGAACTCCGCAACAGTTCGAACGGTAAAATGTCGTTTGGAAGGCGATTACTGCGCGAGAGCCGCCGTTGACTCGGGAGACTAAACGGCAGGCGGCGAGCGAGAAGAAAGAACGCGAAAAAAGCAAAAGAAAAGTAAAACTTTTTTTTTTTTTTTTTTTTTTTTTTTTTTTGGAATTACAAAAGAACGAGAAAACACGCAATTGGAAAAATTATGCAGACATTTAATTGTCTCAGAATTTATTTTGTTCTTTGATCTCGGTCCGTCAAGATTTTTTTTTTTTTTAATTTTTAGCGGTGTGTTTTTCTTGAAATCTTGTATTTTTGATATTCGAGATTTCTATATGTGTAATATAACGTATGTTTTATTATGAAGTTATCGTGCGAATTCAGAGTTACTGTAGCGGCTCAAACCTTAAAGGGGAAGAATCAATCGAAAATTGTCTAACACAAGAGTGAAGTGATTATTATCAGGATTTTGTTGATTGACGATTGCAAAGTCAAATTGTTTTATTTTCAATAGACGGACGAATACCCGAGAACTCAGATGCGGAAATAAACGAAATTTTTCTTTAGCGTTAATTAAACCCAGAGCTAACGACGTTGACGTAGAAAGTAGCTTCTTCTTTTATGGTTTTTGTTATTTTTTCTTTGTTTTTATTTACTTTTAAAAATTTATTTTTCATTACTTATGTTGTTCATTCTTTTATTTGTGACAAAATTCTAGTTCATTTAAGGGAACATAAACACTTCCGCTGACAGTTGACGCGGACAATTAATTTGAAATTAGCCTTTAGAACTAGACCACATCCCCTAACGTACTCCCTTAAATAAACTACAATTTCGTCATAGATAAATATCACCGTACTGTTAGTGACGCAGAACAACATCAAAAAACTTTTATCGTGAAAAATTTTCAAACTTTAGGCTGTCGATGGCGGCAGAAAATATTAGAATGCATATCTTGCATTATTATTTCTTTAAGTGACATCATAATTATAACCAAAAAAACAGTATTTTTGTTCCACCTTAATGCACGAAGATATACACATATAATTCAAAAGATATTCGAAGATTTGTTTGAGCCATTGTTCGTAACATTATGGCTTCTCCGATCCTTCAAAGGTTAACTTTCTCTTTCAATAGAAATATTCGCGGAAAGAGGATGTTTGTCTCCAAGCTCTCGCGCGCATCAAAGACAAAGTTTTAGAGCAGACGCATCGATTCCCCTCAATCTCTCTCTCGTTCCTCATCGTCGATTGAATATAAATGCAAAATTTTCATACCTCGAAAAGAGCAGAGAAAGGACATCAAAATAGAGAGGATGGCGCGTGCTGCGCGACAGAGAAAAAGAAAATAAATCCGCGTTTTATACCGCGTTTTTGAATTCCTTTGTACGCGCGTTTCTTCGTGCGCGTACACTTCTCCCGTCGTCGCTCCCGCTTTTCTTCTCTTTCTCGTAATGACGTATTTGATATGGAAAATTCAAGACGTATTACACAAACGAGACGCGCGCGCGCTCTCTCCAAGCTAATTTCGAGTTCGCGAATCGAATTTCGCGCAAGTCCGTTCGGAAAGAAATGTCAGAGATTTCCATCTTCGAGAGAGTACAGTTTGAGAAATTTCCACTTAACGATTTTTATACACGTAATTATTTTCACGATGAAATATCATCGCGGAACCGGCCGGCGAAACGGATAAGTTTTTCAAACTTTCGTTACAGTAGCAAAAATCAAACAACAGACGATACGGTGTTTGTGAATGATAAACGAAACATTGTTTTTGATCAACAATGATCGTTCAGATATTCCGCGCGCGCAATGCGCGTATGATGTTGCTCCGTCAGTTATTTCTCCTCGCCACGATCGTTGATTAACGTCAAGTGTCAAACTTGACAATTCGGCAAATGTGCACCCGTCATCGAAACTGCGCTTCGTTTGATCGCTAAAATCTTCTCGTGCGGATACTGCACGTACACGAAAGAAGAGAATAACAAGCTGAACGTTGGACTACATTAATTAATTATGTATTGTATTATTATGATTAATTGGACGCTGTTTTCGCGAAATTGTGAAAATGATATCGCGCGAAGCGCCGCTTCGTATTTGCACGGCAAAAGCGAGCGATTCTTCCGCGCGCGGCTATATATCACGGGGAAATCTTCACGTGAACACGCTAATTAGAGAAGAAATAAAGTAGCGAGGTACATGTACACACGCACACACTATTTCTGCTAAAAAGCTCTTTTACGAACAGAGCGACGGAAAAAAGAACACGGTATGTCTCTCTTTCTGCCGGGAGATAACCAGTTCATCCGTACGGAAACTCGCGTACGAGTTTTTTGTGTCTCTTACGTTATAAAACTCGGACTGAAATTATATCGCGTACCTACTTATAACATGCGAGAGAGAGAGAGAGAGAGAGAGAGAGAGAGAGAGAGAGAGAGAGAGAGAGA
>QVOA01019866.1:0-18431 GCA_014825685.1 Pseudomyrmex cubaensis | reverse complement strand
TAACATATGACGAGCGAGTTACTTTAACTATTTTTATATGTCCCACGAGGTCCACTCAAATTAAAATTAACATTTTATTTTTTACTGTGCAGAGAAAGTTCGAAAGTTATTAGTTTGCCGATCGATTGTGGCTCATAATTATTGCGCTTATCTTATCTCGTTTGTTGGAAAATATAAGTGAAGTTAATGGGAATTCTTCCGAACATTGCCGTCACGGCACGTGAGGAGAAAGATCTCTCACGGTCTCTCTCTCTCTCTCTCTCTCTCGAGTTCCATCTCAGTGAGTCAGTGTGTCTTGCGGTCGGCACCGATTAAAATCTCCGTATGACTACACGGGTTCCTTCCTATTCGCTTTTTATTTGCTCAGCTCGCTGGAAGAGAGGCGGCACCGCGTCTTACACGGCTCATCATCGTCGTCATCATCGTCGTCGTGCTTCGAAACATAAGAAGCACCGGCCGATCTTTTTTTTTCTTTTTTTCATTTCGATCGCGTCGAAAAATTGTATCTGTAAAATTTACGAAAACAAATTGCTTGTCTGAAGTACATCTAATGGCTGTCGCAACTGCTTTCTCAACTGATCGAAATGTCAAAGGGACGCACTTCGAAGATAAAGTTGTTCGCAATCAGGTCATAAGTCACACTAATGGCAGTCCGATAAAATTCCGAGTCGTTGAAAAAAAAATCTTGACGACATTTTTCGAAGGTCGCGCACATTTATTTCCAAACTAATCGCGTAAATATTCCAAAAAACTGACGACGCTCGAACACCCGGAGCGAAACAATGTAATAACATTGCCGCGGGTGAGAAAACGCACATTATCTGCTACTTTATAATTATTACAATTTATGGAACGCGCAACCGCGATAACGCGAACTTATAACGAGATCGTAAACGAGGTTCGCTCTTAAATTTACAAACGTCAGACCGCGGTTATCGGTATCGGTATAGGTGCTAATGGAAGTTGCTTAACGTACGTGCGCGCACAACGATTATCGGACGCAATTGCATTTGCGCGGCTAAGTAATCGCGCAATGGAAGACGAAATGGAGATGTTTTTCACCGCGATAAAAATGTCAATGTCGCGGCGCAACCGTAAACGATGTGCCAGATGCAAGAGCTAAAATTACTAACGGGGCACTACACCATCCCGTTTCGCGTTATTACCGTACGTTTACGACGACCCTTGCGCGTCCGCAACAGGTTGCAGCTGCGAGAGCGGGTGCATTCATACCGGCGCCGATAAGTCGCGAAAACCGATTCCCGCGGAAATGGGACGTTATTTCGGCGACATTCGTCTTTGCGCGCGGGTGTTACACACGTCGTCACGGCCGCCGCAAAACACATCACACGTTGAGCCAAATGTTGTCCCGGAATTTGAACAAACAAGACCGGTGTCCAATGTCGCAGAAGTTTCTTTCCGAGCACAGTGTGTGGTTTCATTTTTTGAAAACATATTTATTTTACCGTTGCGAGAAAAATAAAGTAATTTTTTTTGACGCGTAATATATATAGAGTAAATCCCCCCCCCCCTGTCGTTTTCCCGTTCTTTGTTTTTTTCTCTCGTTAATGTTTTTTTTTCCTCGTTGTTGCTCGACGAGTGCAAGTTTCATCAAGATTTTTTAGTATTAATGATCCGAAAGTAACGAAAGAAATTTTAGATAAGTAGATAAAAAAAATATTTAAATATATGGAAATTTTAAAGGTGTGTCATAGCTCGATAAATCTTAAATGATTATCTGAGATCTTATTATCTTCAATAATTATTCCAGATAATTTCCCTCTCTCTTTCGTATAATTCCAAAGTTGTCTGACGTATTTTCTCAAGTCGAAAAAAAAAATCCTTGCAGAAGATTATCAAGTCCAAGAGTATTTTCATGGATTTTCTTCGAGAATTCTGCCGAATGACGGTGTAGAAAAATTTATCGGTCTCGCAAACAGGGGTGGACTTTTCAAAAAGGTTCATTCTCGTTATGTTCGTGGCTCAGGAAAACTGGCGCCGCTACGCGGGTGGCAAGGGATTCCAAGGGCAGTACGCATTGTTAAATGCGTCGCAGCGAGCCAGAGCTCTTCTATTGTCGCGAAAACTGCGAGCGAACGAGCGAGCGAGTCATATCGACGAGAGCTGAGTTAACGAAAGAAAGATCGGCGACAAGACTAGAAAACTTAGCCCGAAACCAGTTCTCGAACAATCGTTTCTAAATTACATTCTTACACTTCAAAAAAGAAAAAATTAGGATACTTTTGGACAAAAAATCGAGAGAGTAATGTTTTTCACATCAAATCTGCTGATTAATGGAACGTCGCACGTTTTCATCTAGAGTCATTTCCGAATAAATTGAATTAACTTGTGTTGCTCTACAAAATTTTTGACCGCAATGACGTATTCGCACGTGAAATTTCTTAAATAACTATTTTGCTTTTTAACCGTTGTCAGCAAAATAACGCGTGAATTAAAAATGCTGGAAAATCAGATGATTATCAAGATGATAGCGACATGCGTATCTTTTACACACAGAGTCCGGCCGAATAAATGTGTACAAGCGTGAATTCTCGACGTGATTCTATGAAAAAATAAGAAATAAAAAAATGAAACAAAGTGTTTTCACTTTCGGTTTAGTTTCCATTTTTGCGTGGTTTTTTTTTCGAGAAAATCGAGTTTGAAAATCCGCTGCGCACGTATATACGTTGTTTCTGTTAAGATTTGGTTTGAGATATAACGCGTATTGCGTTTGTAAACTCGATTTTCTCGAAAACCAAGTTGGAAATCAAAAACTTTTATCCTATATATTTTTTCTTAGTTTTTTTTCATAAGAAATCACGTCGAGACCGCTTGTACATATAAAAAAATACATATTATTCGGCCGGGCTCTGTACATACAAAAGAATATTGGTCGTTCAAATTTATTTAACAAAATCGATCGACGCCGACTCAATAAACAAATGGTTCAAAATTTTCAAATAAAAGAGCAAGAACGTTCTTCGCGCGTGTAATTTGGCTTCGCCGATTGCGTAACTCTTGGATGGCGAATGGAATTGATAATTTCTCGAGCAAATGCGAGCAATTTTGTGTATCGGATCCGCCGTTCGAGACTGGTGCGTTCTGTTCGCGGCTGTACAACGTTGTAAATTCTTGCATCACAACAAAATATTTGCTTTTCGGCACGGTCTGTTTGTATAGGTGCACACATCTCCTCCAAGGTCCTCGCTTCTTTCTTTCGGTTCTTCTTGTGGCCTCTCTTTTTCCTTCCAAGAGATGGATCTTTCATCTCCTTTACTTCTGGCCGGCTGAACTTTACTATCCCTGTCGAAAACGTTCGCTCAAAACAACACGTGACGAACACGCCGCTTCTTACGACGCTTGTTCTTTTACGCTCTTCGACCGACGACGAGACGTAAGTTGTTCGCTCGCTTCCCGAGACGTGGGAGTGTACTTAAGAGTTTTATTCTGCAAGACCAACTGTCGACACAATGAGACACCTTGAAAAAAAAATAAATAAATTTTATTGCAGGAAATAATGTTAGGATTTTTTAAAAACACGTGTAAACTGCAAAACGTTGCCACTGTCAATAGAATTTTTTAATTGCTCGTAAAAGTTATATACTGTTGCAAAAAGTTTCACTTTGCAAGTTCACTTTGAACAATTAGAAAAACATTTGCGTGTCATTAAATTTGCATTATTTAAATTTATATTTAAAAATTACGAAAAACTTTTACAAAGGAACTGGGAAGAAACTTGAACGCGCAATTTCTATCAGCGAATTTCTCGATGTTGCGGAAGCAAGTTTACGTATAAAATTCTTCTTCTTGTTAATGATTTTTATTATTTCATAAATGTTTTTACTTTATAAAATACTTTTTTACGAACAAATAAATGAATATACTTTTGCGATTATTTCCGAAACGTTGTTTCAGACGCGGCGAATGTTGTCTATCGGGAATCGCATTGACCTTTCGAATTGGCGCGTTGCGACAAATAATTACGCATAACCACCGATAATCGCTAATTGCTCGCGATGAGGGGGGCGGCTTGTCTCGCAACGGCGCTTGGAAATCAAGTCATTCGCGTTGCATTACGATCGCATTATGATTACCCCCGTGGTAATTTGCGAGCGGCGGTAATGCCGCCTCATGCCTCCGTTGCGCGTTTTGTAACTCGGATTGCACTTTTAGTTCTCTCTCTCTCTCTCTCTTTCTGTCATTGCCGGCGATGCCCGCGAGGCACATCAATGCTCGCGCGCGCGAGCAACAGTAAATGCTCGCGATTTCGTTTGACTTGTCTCTCTCTCTCTCTCTCTCTCTGTTTCTTCTTCTCACTCCCCGAATCCCACTCTCATTATTCCGCCGCGTTAATGTCAAGGTCGTACGTTCAATTACCGCGACGGCAAAAATTACGCGCGCCATAGTAATGCGCGCTTTTTTTTTCAAACCCGCGATTATCGTGATGCTGCTGCGCGAGGCTCTCTGCGAGAGAAAAGATTCTCTCGAGTCGAAATGATGGATATTACACGTTTCGAAAGCGGACTTAAAAATACGACGAAATTACAACCTCTCTCTCTCTCTCTCACTGTTGTTGTTGGACACAGTATTTATTCAGTACGTTTGAGCTTTCAAAGCGCAGCGTTTGTAATAGGTAGGTTCGCGATAATTAGCTGGAAAAGCAAAAGTTGCGAAAACGTGTCTTGAAAATACAAGCGGAAGTGGTTTAACGCGACGAAACTCCCTCTCTCTCTCTCTTTCTTGATGCACGTGGGAAATACACACGCGTAAAAAAAAAAAAAAAACGTTAATCGAAAGAAACACCGTGTGACGTTGAGATAAATCAGACCGTTTTCTTTTTTTATCGGCCGTGAAAGAAACCTCGAACGAAGCCTAAGAACGTACGAATTACGAACCGCGGGGATACAATCGCCGCGAGAGTGCAACAACAGTTGCCGCCCCGTCGGCAAGCGAACCAAGTAAAGGGGTCGGAAAAGCACGCATTGACGCGCAATTTGCGCGGATCGGGGGGCGTGCCCCCCTCCCGTCAAATCCGATTAAATCGGGAACGTGTAATTTTTTTTTTTTTTTACCCCTTGCCACCCTCTCGCGGCGCTGCGTGAATGGCGACCCGCAATTTGCGCACTTCCGCGTCTGGAAAAACCAACGCGCGAAATCAAGCGCGTTGCATTCTGACGTTGTCCTAGAGGGGACGGAAGTTTCACGTTACGTACTTTCGGTAAGAGTCCCAGGGAGTGCAGGTCGAATCGTCGCCGCGCGAATGAGACGAGAAAGAGAAAAAAAGAAAGAGAGCACCTCCGGCCGGAAGTAAATATTATTCCCGTAGATGCATCGGGAGGTGCACTCCCGAGGCTCGACAATGCCGCGATTGTGCGGAGTCCGTCGTCTATTCATCGGGTCTGCGAGAAGTGCGGCGACGCACGAAAATATTCGCTACGCGCCCGACCGGCTGGAGCCAAGAAGACAAGATGGAGCGACGTCGAAGGATTATTTTTCAAATTTTCCTGCGAGGCCGAGGAGCTCCTTTGTCGGGACGTCCGCTCGTGTTCCCCCGCGTGAAACGCTTCGCTGGAAAAAACAGCCAAATCCTTCCTCCCCTTCTCTCCCCCCACCTCCCCCCGTCTCACTTGCTCGCCTCGTTATCTCGGCGCATCTCTTCTCGGTTGCATTGGCGCAAAAATGCTCACACACCGCACCTGGCCTCTCGCGAGATTAAATCGTCTGTAAATATCTTAACAGATTATTTTTTCCTGCAATATTTTTTTTTTTTACGAAACTTTCTCTACTCACGAAAAAATTACGAAATGTTAACTAATTTTATAATTTTGCAACGTGTGTTTTATATGACTTTGAAACAATGCTATTGAAAAATGAAGTTATGACAGTTCAATATTGTTTACTAGTAATTAGTAAATACTTGCTCAAGTACGTAAAGGCAATTCATTGTACAAATAAACTGCGGATCTAATTTTTCAGTGACACTCAATAACATATAAATTTATTTTTTAAATTGGCCGATAGTTTTTCTCTCTCTCGCAAAATTTTACCAAAAAAAAATTGACTAAAATAGCGAAAAAAACAAGCGACAAACTCGAGTTTTATAATTCGACGTTTTCGAGAGAAAGTCTTGGCAGAAACTTTGAGATCAGAAAAGACGTCTGAAACGGCGAAGTAACAGGACAGCGGAGAAGGGATGGAAATACACATCCCACCACCCCCACTGGAGTCCATTTGTCCGAGTCCGGGGTGTCGAGTCCTCGAGCGAGCAACTCAGCCAACGTGGCACATTCTCCGCAGCACATTGGAAGATTTATTTTTCTGAAGAGCCGGCCTAATGGGTGGTGTGCCTCGAATCGTCGAGATCTCTAAAGTGAAGCTGAATTACGATCTTGTAACGAAGGCTTTCTCTACAATGTAGACTTCGATTTCTCTCTATTTTTCTCCCTTGTATTATGTTCCTATTGTTTGCCAATGAAATAAATCGGCTTTTGGCCTATTTGGATTTATTTAATTTTTCAAAGCAGAGAGAGAGAAAAAAGTAAATTCAAGAAACAAGTTGCGCAAGTAGCTTTCAATGTTTCTTCTCAGAAAACATTTGTTAACAAAGCTTCTTGCGATTGAACTTCGAAATTGTATAAAGGGGATATAAAAAATATATTATCGCAAATAGTATAAATGTAACTAGTTTATATACCATTAATTAATTATAAAATTAAATTAACTCTTCCCGGACAAACCTCAAAAATGATCTACGAGTCAGACTGGGTCTGTGAGACCCGCGCGACTTGAAATCTCCGCGAAAAGTCAATTCTTTCAATGTTATTTTTTTAAATTGAAGTTCGAACGATTCTGCGTCGATTAAAAAACAACAAATTGAAAAACTCTCTAGTAGTTGAAAGATACAAGCGTTTAAAGAAAATTAATTTTTACTAGAGACGTTGATGCGCAATTTTTTGGTCTGAGAGACTCACGTCGTACGCGCGAAGGGAGAAATATAAATATACTGTCTTTATGTGTCTATGTGACTATTACATTTGTCTGAAATTTTTCAACTTGTTTGAAGAGAAAAGAAGAGAAAATCAAGAAAGAATGTAAAATAAATTCGAAAGTCTCTACGTGATCTATTCGTGAAAAATGCGCTTGTTCGAGCTGTTTTGCACGGTTTAGACCATCCCTCGTCCTGACGCGACCATGACGTATCGATAAATTCTGCATCCCGGCATGCGAACGCGTAGTTTTTTCTAAGTGCCTCTCTTTTCGTTCTCGGCAGATAAATTGTGCGGACTAGCTCGACGACGAGGGAGCGGGAAATTCTTGCAGGAAACTCGTCGGCGGATTCAACGGAAAACCGGTTTTCCCGCGAAAGATTCCAGGCTTGTTGGTCGATGAAAAGCGAATGTTTTTCGAACGGAACGTAGGAAAAGACCGTAGATGAAAAGTGCAGCTACGCCCTGCTACCACGGGGATGAAACCTGTTGCCGCCGTCTTCTCTCTCTTTCTTTCTCTCTCTCTTTTTCTCTCTTCGCTCGGTACGGAGCCATGCGTATGCATCGGAAGAGGGAGGGGCTGTTGAAGCTTCTCCCCCCACCCTTCGCTTTTCAAACGCTACAAGCCGTGAAAGAGTTGCGTGGACGTTTTCCCCTGCTTTAACGAAATAAAATCACTCCCTCGGAATGTAAATCGACTTCTGCGAGGTGAAACGTGCAACCACCGCCACCCCTCCCTCCCCTCCCTCCTTCCCTCCGCTCCCGACTCTTCATTTCTTCTCCCGCTTCTTTGTGGTTTTACAAATATGCTGCCCGCGAGTCTTTATGACCGATGATTACACACCTCGGAAGACAGCCGGAAAGTCTCATTAATGTCTCGCTCCCCATTGAAGCGCTCTCCGTCTCTCTTTTCCCGTTTCATCTCCTTCTCGGAGAAAAAAAAATTTAAGATCTCTCCGATCTCTTTCCGGGCGGGATTTAAAATCGCGGGAATTTCACACAATCGTCGTCAAACGCGAATGATCGCGCGCTATCATTCTCCTCGAAATTACGCCTCCTCCGAGAAAACCGCGTCGCGAAATCAAATTGATCGGTTGTTCGTTCCGGCCCCCCTCCCTCGCGCCACACGGATCTCTCCACGTTGTTATTTACGTTGTTCTCTCCACTCGAGTCTCTTGAAATATACAGTTTGTATACACCGCGCGCGGCATTAACGGAAATGAGATTTATTTTTGTTTCTTTCTTTTTCTTTTTTTTTTTTCAAGCGAACGCGCGCACGCGATAATGAATTCGTAACCCATTACCGAACGAAATTAGGAGCCCGACGTGTCGATATATCATATCGGCGCCGGCCACTAATGACTTGATGCGTCACGGATATTCACGCGGGCTGCCGTGAGAGAGTCTGCGAGAGGATCCACCGTGGCGAATAAAAGTGAGAAAACTATTCGGGAATAGACGAGAGATGAGGGGGGGAGAGGAGGACGAGAAGGAGGAGGAGGAAAAAATATGATACGGCCTTCGTCGCGCCTTGCAACGGCGCGTCCGGCGCGCACGAAATAAATCCCCGGTACGAAATAATCGTCCCGGAATGATTATTCTTCCCAATAACTCTTCGGATTTTCTTCTCGTTCTCGCGCCTTCGCGCCTCATACACGGAACGGAGAGAACAAAAATTTCGAGAGAAGAGGAAGCGGAATGGCGCGAGCTCTCGGCATCGTCGTCGTCGTCGTCGTCGTCAGCCGCCGCGCGCGGTGGAAAGCAATTAAGCTTTCCCCTGATTTATTCCGGGCATAAATAATTTCGTAGAAGTACTAATTATCGCCGGTCGGATCTATCTTCTATCTCCCCCTCCTCTTTCTCTCTCTCTTTCTCTGTCTGTCTTTCCACCACACCCCGCCGTTTATATAATTCTGTATTTCCTTCTAATTTTATCTCCTCCCGCGCTCTCTCACGATCTTCTCTTCTATCTACGCGCGTCTCACAAGATGAAAGCGCCCACCGCGCTTCTGCGTGGCCAAACTTGCCGTGAAGCGATAAATTTCTAGAAACAATAAGAAACTCCGCGGCTAGACAATAGAAGAAATATATGTACCGCCTAGTATTCGGTTCTCTCCCCCTCCCCCTCCCCCCCCCACTCCGTTAGACGGAAGCGGAGCTTCGAGTTTATTTTGAGGAAAAAAGAAGAAGCCGGGACTCCGGTGCGAAGGGGATGAAAGAAGAGAGGGAGAGATACGCAAAAGCACAGCGAGAGAAAGAAACGACACATTTCTCATGTCCCTCTCGGCGAGAATCGCGAGAAGAGAGAAAAGGTTCTTACGAATTTTCCACTGGGGAATGCAAATTCGGATTGAAATATCACGGGAAAATGTAAAGAGAGCCCGATGAGATTTGTACGCGTCATATAAAGCGTTGTGCGCGAATTCGCGCGCTATTGAAAATAATTATTAGAAACTTCCCTCCCCTCCCTGCGCGCAATAAGAGAAATCCACGCGGCACAAACACGAGCTCTCGAAGAAATTTATGTGCAAGTTCCTTGATCGCCAATATCTCAATTGTTTAATTTTTAAATCAATTCGCAACCACATGACGCGAAATATATGACGTTAGTCGATAAAAAATAAAACTAATAAATAATAATTAAAAAATAATACAACAATGTGATTTAGAAAATATCGAACTGCAATGCAATTTGTGAATGAACGACAATCAGTTTGTTATTCAGAAAAATAACGACAGCGGCAAAGAAAAAAAAAAAAAAAAAAAAAAAAAAGAAAAACAACCCCCGCTGTTTGAGAGTCACTTTTCAAGTTGGTAACTCTATGAAGGCAGAAAATGCTTTTGAGAGCGCACGTTCGCGACACATGGAACGTGCAGCGCTATTTGGAACGAATGAAAGAAAAAACCTTCGCAGAGAGCGTAAATTACCCTATAGGCACGGGGTTCGCGCGCGCGGTTTCGATGAAAAATGAAGGCCGGCCGGACAGTTCGCATTCAGAAACGATTATCTCCGAACGCGGGTTGTATATAAAAGTGCCTTCGTCGCCGGAAAAGCGGCGACGAAGTGCGGCAACGGCGCGGAACTTCACAAAGGTTCTCGGGCGTCGCGTTGACCGTTTTCGAGAACGATCGGCGCGGCGACTGGAGAATTTCGGAGTCGTTCTACTATTCAAAATAATGGGAAACGTCTGTCGGGCGTCAGTCAACGTCACTCGACGATCGCCTCTCCCACTTCTCTCCCCTTCCCGGATGATTCACGGAGAACGCTCGCCGAAAAAGGCGAGCAACAAATCGTCTATCCTAGCCCCGCGCGCATCTGACAACGAGAGACGAGGCCGAACGAGGCACGTTAATTGCACACTGTTTCCAAATTAAATGCTAGTCAACGCATAGAATAAAAAAGAATCCGCTTCGCGCGATGGCCATCCTCCCGTACCGGATCGTTTCGTAACGGCGGTATCTCACACGGGTCCGCTTGGAAAAATAGTTAATCAAATAGCAATCTGTCTCTCTGTTTCGTTTTGAAGTTGACATTTCGAGGAATGAAAAAAACTGATGTGAGAAATAATTACACAGTACAGCATAGCAAAATCGGCGATGTTTGACGCGTCCAGACAACATCTCTCGGTTTTTTTAACAAAATGTGTTCTTTTTCGTTTTGTATTGAATTAAATTTAATTTTTACGACAAATTTAACAATTGCGGCTCATATCAAAGACCGGTCGTGCGAGCCAATATGCTAAGTCCAAAATATATTGTTTAGTTTAAACGTACATTAAGTTTTAATTAATTAATTTTTTTTAAATCTAATACCATAGAAGGTAAATTGAATATTTCATCTATACGCGATGCAAACGACTATTTTTTTAACGACTACTATCGAGGAAAAACGTGGTCGAAAAAATAAATGTTAATTACATTTTATACACTACATGTTTTTTAACGTATCAACATTCCGTGTGTAATTTTCTCATCTCTTGTTATCGATTCGACATCAAAGGGATCTTGTGATTCTATATTTATAAAAAGAAAAAAATATTTTTTGTTGCGAGTGACACACATTGTGGCACAGATTGAATTTATTTTTTTGTTTTTTCCACCCTCCGTGTTGTTTTTACGTCTTACGTGTAAAACGAGTATTTGTTCGAGGCCGGCATTTCGACAAAGATCAAGAAAAACAGAAACCGTTAATTTAGACTCAACCTTGTCGAAAATGCGTTCGATCCTTATCTACGGACGCGATCTGCGAACGAGGGAAAAACTAATCGTGTCAGATGCCGCCGTGGACCCACCGCCCGCTGTGACCCCATCGATCAGCATATATTTCAAGCCACAGACTGGGGAGAAATTTCTTTCGTGAAAATTTCTTTTAACCATCTAAACTTCTCTCTCTCTCTCTCTCTCTCTCTCTCTCGTATACCTAATGAGCCAGATTTCTGCTTAGCGGCTTAATAAAACGCACTTGTTGCGACAAACGCTTAACACCGAGGTGCTGCGTTGGAAGCGTCGGGCGGAAGCGCGTTCACGGGGACGAGGGGAGGATTCCGAAGATACGTCTCACCTGCCTACGATTTTTCCGTCGCAGATGGCACGGCAGATGATCGATCACGGAAAATAAGAGGAGAGAAAATCCTTCGCGTCAACGATTTATTTTTTCTCGTCATTGTGGTTTGCGAGAAAGTGGAAATGTATTTAAAACATGCGTGGATTGTAAAATGTCGCAAATAAATTTCCGGAAAAAAAGAGATCAAGAAAGGTGATGAGAGAAAATAGATAAAATTTAGTTTTAAATTAAATAAAAAAAATAAAAATAATATAAAAAAAGAAATGACCTCCGTGTCGACCAATCCAAATCAATCCAAATCAAGAAAATAGATAAAATTTAGTTTTAAATTAAATTAAAAAAAATAAAAATGATATAAAAAAAGAAATGACCTCCGTGTCGGTCAATCCAAATCGATTTTTAATTCGAATTCATTTTGTTTGTTTATTATTCATAAAACATACTTACCGATCGCCTCTTGCATGTTTCAATAATTACCAAACTTTTATAAACTATCAATAATACGAAAAAAAATATTATATAGATATATATTTATTGAATTGTAGAGTCCACTTACCTGATATACGTAAGAGAGCCCACGAATTAATATTTTTTTCTAATGATTTTTATTCAAATTTAAAGAAAAGACACCTCAAACGAGAAGAGGCGCGCGAAAACACATTCGTGTTTTTGTTTCCCCGGTCGCGTGTTTTTCGTCTTCTTCGTTCGCGGCACAATCGAACGGGACGCCGTCTCTGCTCCCGATTTATCTCGCGAAGCTGAGGAAAAGCACGAGGAGGCGAGGAGTATCGACACGGATTTACCTTATCCGCGACATCTACGCGTGGTACTCTCTGCAAGTTTCTCAAGAGAGAGAGAGAGAGATGCCTGGCTTTTCTCGGTGGTAGTCGGAACCGGCCGCAACGTCGATCGAACGTAATTTACGGCGTCGATGTCGCCGCGCTATCGGCCGATTCCGATCGCGGAGACGGGGACGAGCGATAAGGAAGAAGAAAGCCGATCGCGCCGAGGTCGTTACGTGGCGCGAGTAATGAGCATCGAGAGCTTGAACTACCAGCCACGTCGGATGAGAAACTGCACGCGAATTTTCCGTCTCTCTTTTTTTTTTTGTTCCTTATCGAAATCGCGTCGCGCGAGAGAGAAATAAATCTTAATCCATTTGTTTATACACTGTGGTTCATTTCGGACTCCTTTACAGTCGGTTTTTGTATAATTATCGATGGAATATATAAACGCGCGCTCATTTAAGGACAAATTTCGCTGAAGTTTCGTCGGTATTGACGCGGTCTTTCAAACGAGAAAGACGAAAGGAAGAAGAAAAAGAAAGGGACGGGGGAAAGAGGAAAAGAAGTTCGCCGCTAATGGCGTTTCCCTAATGAACGCTTTCTTTGTCTCGGGCAAACAACGGGGGTCCGGGACGACCCATCTCTCGCCCCCTCTGGAAGGAAGCTGTGCGCGTCCGTGAGATAAATAAATTCAGGACTTTCGCGAGAGGAAAAAGGACCGCGGCAGCACAACAGCTGTAACTCTCCGCGTAACAACTCTGTTCTTCTCGGAGAGAGTCGAACGCTTCTTTTTTCCAAAACCGATACTCCGCGAGTAACAGTATCAATCGTCACGGTGCCATATCGGGAAAATAAACGATCATCGATCATTTGTCTCTCACCAATAATCTTCGAGAACAAAAATATATTATAAATAATATTATTTTAAAATGCTTTAATACACGCAAAGTTGCAAAATAATTAAACATAAATGAGATCAACTGCTTCGTATAAAAAATTCGTCGATTCGAACAACATATGTCGCGCGGATCGACCGACGCGCGAGTTTATTTTTCGCCGGGCTCGCGATTTCGGCGTTTGTCACGATCCTCCGGGCGAGGAAACGCCCATTACACGGCCGAAGGAAGGACGTAACTCCGCGCGAGAATCGCGGACTGCTAATTCCACGCTTGAGAGATAGCTGGCTAATTTTTGCCCGAAGCCAATTCCGTCGGAGCCGCGACCCGACGGAGCCGCGTCCTTGGACGTTCTCCCCGTCGGTTAATAATGCAGGACGCCACTGTGTCAGTGTGCCACAGCGTCCCTACCATGACCGCGACAAACTCCGTGCACACACAGCTTCCCGTCATCGTCGTCACGGCAGTGAAACTTTCACGAGGTCTGCGCGCGATCTCAGTCACTTGTCCCGAGAACACATATGAAATGTACATATCGCGGCTTCCATCAAATCCTCGCAGGAAACATCTCGCATGAGATCAGCCGGAATTATTGAGAGATAAATCAATGCGTAGTTGTTTAAAAATTTCTCGGAGTGAAATCTCAAACGAGTGAATCCTCACATCAGCGAGTGAAAGTACCGTCGTAATTAGTGAAAATTCACTTTTCGCAAAAAGTGACTGTGTTCGACTCCAATCGCAGAGTGAACGTGTCACTTGTGTCCGAACAATTATCATTGCAAAAAACAAATATTTATTCTCGCAATTTGTATCTTTGAGCAAGTTTCTCGGTTATCCCGGACGCTAAGTCGCGGAGAAAAATCCTTTGCGAGAAATCGTCTCGACTCGAATCTCCGCTTGCTACGAGGAAAAAAAAATGTTTCAGTCGACGTCACGGGCTGCTCACAAAAAAAAAAAAATAGTTCGTTCAATTGCGATTAATTTAATTTCTCAAAGCAACTATCCGTCGCGTGCGGTTCGGTTCAACATTGACGTCGCATCGACAGAATGTATTTCAATTGAAACTGCTGTTCCGATTCAACATCATTTCTGTCCGTGCAGATGCTTCAAAAATAAATATTCATTTTACACGGAATAAAAAATATTTCCTCTCGGAATAAAGGTGGAAAGTGAAGAAGATTCAAGAGCGAAAGGCTCACTTTAACTCGACAGTCGCTCGATTTTTTGAGTGCGTTTTCGCTCGAGGAAATTTTGAGAGAGCGACTTCGACGAACTCGTCAATTTATTTGAGTGACTACGTCTCGGGAGACATGCACGTGCTTTTTACCAATTACATCGCACGCGATGTGTGATTGGAAGTCGTTTTTTTTTTCTTCATTTTTTATTGTTGAAGGAAAGATCTTCGACAGATATGTGTTTGAGCGCGCGCGCGCGAAATAAGAAAATAAGATAAATATTTCAGGTCGTATCTTATCTGCGTGTTGACTGTTCTAAAAATAATCTCCCGGAGACCCGTATATATATACGCTGTTTCTTCCGTCCACCTTATGCGACAACTTTCGACCCTTTTTCTACGCGTCAGGACACCCGAATCCTGTGTGTAGTATTGACGTAGTTTGAATACAGGGTGCGCGAGAGAAGGAAAGACGGGCGCGAAGGGGGAGACGTGCGTGTGTGGGCGAGGGATGGTGGCGAGAGTCCAGAGAACGGTCTTCCAAGTCCACATTTCTCGACTCGGCCTCTCGCCCCTTCTCGCCGCTCCTCTCTATCTCTCTCCGTCTTTCTCATCCCTTGCCTTTATCCATCCCGCGTGTGCGCCACCCTCCGATTCCTACACCTCGTCCTTTTCCTCGCGTCTTCCCCTATATATCCGTCCACCTGTTTCCCTCCTTTCCCGGCGCTTTCCACATCCCGCGCCGGCACCCTTGCGAACCATCCGAGCTATCCGAACCCCTCTGGATATCTCCATACGCCACTTACTGGGCTCAGGATGTTCTCCGAACGTACGTGAGCGGAATCTGCGACAGCGCGAAATGAACTCGGTTAAACGACGTGGCTTTTATCAATATCGTCGTCGTCGTCGTCATCCCCCCGCGGCGTTTTTATCACACCGCGGCCCCGCGCGTTTTTCGATTTATTTCTTCGCGTCTCGAAAATAATTTCGTCGCGCGAATTACGCAAACATTAAAACCAACATTGACATCTCACACAGTTTCAATTTCCTCCGGCGTCCCCTTTCTCGTCCAAAGTGGTTGTAACGTTACCTTATAACACCCACCTCTACTCGTTCCTCGCTACATGATCTCCGGTGTTAAGTGGAGTTTGCGAGCTTACACATAAACGAGCCGGGGGGTGGGAGGGGAAAAGGGGTAAAGTTTTGATGAAGAAATCAAGTTGTTGTTTAAGACGATCAAAACTCCGCAGGTTCCGCCTCGTATCAAAGAGCGCCCGGGCGCTTGAGCGTCACTGCGCGATGGTCGACGCGCTTCTCTCGTAGGAGGGTGGTCACCCTCGTCGGACTGCAGAATGTTGTCGCTGGAGGCGGCGGCAACGATGGCCAGAGAGATGGGGTGGCTCGTCGAGCGGCCGGCTATAAGGGGGTGGACTCTAAAGTCCACCCGAAGGGTAGCTACGCGGAGATGAGTGTGCGACAGCGAGCGAGAAAGAGAGAGAGAGAGAGAGAAGGAGGGGGAGGGAAGGAGAAGCATCAGAGAGGAAGAAGGATCGGGAGCGAGAGAGCACGGAAGAGAGAATTTACGTCCCCCGGTGAATTCCTACAGGACCTCATATCGCGCGCGCGAACACACGCGCACGTGTGTGTGTGTGTGTGTGTGATGGGAACACGCACATACACACGCGCGCGCGAGCGCGCGAAGGCCGCACACGCACACGCGTATGGTGTACAGGTCGGAAAATTCTCTCGCGTCGTCGTGGACGGCTACAGCTAGTTTCAAAAGGAGTTCTATAAATCCTGAACACATGGTGGTTACTTTCCTTTTCGTTCGTTCGTTTGTTCGTTCGTGATCCGCGCAGGAGCTGCACGTGTTGCGAGAACAGTCCGTCGGAGAGTCGCACAAAGACACAAAAAAACATTTATGTCGTACGAGTTTTTACACGAAACAGGTTTTTCTATATCGCGTGGTTTTCGTTTTCTTTTCAAGACGAAATTCTTAGAGGAGCGGCACGCAGCTCTCGTTGTGACGAATTCTCGTAAGACACAGTCAAACTAGTTACAAACTCGATTAAATATTCAAGAGAAGCTCATGTTATACGTGCGTATACGTACGCAAGTTTAGAGAAACGCGTTATGCGATAATTTACAGGAGAAGTGGAGACAATAAAATACATTTAAAAAAGTATCAATAAAAAAAGTATTAATATATAAAAATAATATTAATATATTTTATTAACCCTCGTCACTGGTGCAATTTTGCACTTCGCATGTTTGAAGTTGAATAACTTTCCAGTAATGAGTTGATAAATAATTTAAAACTAGTGAGAATAGGGGTAAAAAATTCTCAGAAATTGAATGGAATGTCCAAAAAAAAATTCTTCTTAGTGAAAAATGAAAAAAATAAACAGAACGTTTTGAAAAAATCGTGTTTTTCCAATTTTCGTTGGTGCGCATATGCACCAGTGTGGTGACAGCGAGTTAAATATTAATTTTAATTTATATTAATTGATTGTTTTTTATTCTTTAATTTTTATTGAAGTGAGAATAATGTTCTTTAATGTTACAAAAAAAAATGCAGCTGTACTAATTGCAATTATTTTCCATTATACAAAAAACGCGTACGCTTGGCAATTTCTTAAATCAACCTGTAGCGACGTTAGAGTTCTTCGTTTTGTCGGAAAATGTCAATAAACGCGTGTAGACGCGAACGAGCTTTAACGTTGGACCAAACAAGAGCGGCAAAGCAAGGCGCCAATCACGCGCGAAGGCAAACAGTCCTGTGGACCGCCGCTGATTGCCAGCGAAGTCCTTCCAGGAGCTCGTGTCCTGGCCGTAGACGCGATTCGCCGCTATCACGCTCTCTGAATACGAAATCAAAAGACAGAGGGACTTAGACCTAGTGCTAACGCACTAGGTTGTTCCCGAAAATTGGCGCATTTAAGTAAATACGAGAGATTCTCCGGGAAACCTAACAAACATTTCACATATTTTTTACTTCAAATGTGCGAAATTCTTTCGATAATACAAATTTAATTTTTATTATATACGTAAACATATTTGTGGAAAAATTATAAAGACGAAAAGTAATTATGTAAAAAATATTCCCACACATGCACGTGCGCTAATTTAATGTAATCAGATAGAAAAAGACACACGTACATGTATTTCATAATTTTACTCGTTTTATAAATTAATGTCTCTTTTAAGACATAATTTACAAAAAATTTAAATTTTTTTCTACAATTATGTCTGCGGTTTTTCACAATTTGTTTTTACGTTATATTAATTTTTATGATTTTGTCGTAATTTTTATGGTTTTTTTTTTTTTTTACCATAAGAACAGCAGCACGTACATAAGCGTATATAAAAAATTGTGACGTAGGATTGTGAGAAGATAGAAAAGATAACTTTCGGGAATGTCAAAAATCAACTTAGTTGACCTTCAACCCTCCCCTCCCGATTTGATTCCGTGGCGCGCGCGTTTGGAAGAAGCGGATGTCGAGGGCGCGTAGAAGAGACGTGTTTCGCTTGTCCAAGCCTTCGGTCTCGTGAATATTCCAAGCTCTAAAAGCTTTCCTCCCTTCGGACCTCGCCCTGCCCCTCGCGCGCCTAGAGCAACGACGAGCGAAGGGTCCATCACGTCCATAACAAGCTGTCTCTCTTTCTCCCTTCCGCATGCCTCTTCCCGTTCTCGTTCCCTTCTGATCTAACCTCCTCTCTCTAGGCCTCCTCCTCGAGGATGGCTCTCAAAGGGTCCAAGGCTATGGAGACGTTGGCACCAGGGGAGAGAATCGGTGCGGAAGACAGAGAGGGTTTTACCTCGAACGACGAAGACCGGGAACGACACGGGAAGAGACGAGGAGCGAGCGAGGAAGAGTCGAGGAGAGAAGAGGGAGAGCATAGCCATCGCGCCTACGTTAGGTAAATTCGGTGTAACTCGAGGGGATGAGGCTAAGAGTAGATTGTAGATGAGTTGCCGGGAGTGGGGCACGAGGGGAAAGGCCGAGAGAAAACGGGGGGGGGGGG
>QVOA01019865.1:0-14858 GCA_014825685.1 Pseudomyrmex cubaensis | reverse complement strand
AAAAAAAAAAAAAAAAAAAAAAAAAAAAAAAAAAAAAAAAAGCAAATACCTCGCAAATAATTAAAAAAAAAAATAGAAATAAAAAAGAAATCTTAACGTTTGATCGTCGTTTAATGATTTAAAACTGATTAGGTAATTCAAAATTTAATACTCTCTCACCCGATCTCTTAATTGATATGTGAAAAACGATCTCTTCGAGGCGCGTTTCTCGTTACCAGGTTGCCGCAGCAAATCACAAAGTAATCAAATACGTTAAAGAGATAAATGCCCGAACGTTGAAACGATATCGATCTGCGATTCCTCGTGTTACCTACTTACAGGATTTTTTAACAGTGTACAAATCTCGGATCACACAATCTGCGTTATCGGCGCGCGATGACGCGAGATTCGACAACTACGTTATACAATTATCACAAAGTTTTCCGCCGCGAGCGCAATAAAGATAAATTGCTACGCACTATCCGCGCTTCGGCGCTTTTCCGAGAGAATACACAGAGTGTTCCTGTTTTAACCGCGATTATATGCATTTCGATTATAGCGCAGAATTTATGTTAGGAACAAAGCGCGGAGCGACGTTACACACGGTAAAATCGTGCCACGAACTTGTTCCGCGATGCAGCGTTGAAAAGCTGTTGACGCGCGAGCGCGACGACAAACGAATGTAAAAACTGCGTGCGTGTGCTTTGTGTGTGTTTCTGTGTCTCTGGTGTCGGTGTATGTGTGTATCGCTAAGTTTATTCTCGCAGGCACGTACATACGTAATCTATATAATACACTCTCCGAGAGCTAGGAAACGGGGGTTCAACGCAAAACCCATTTTGGTTACGGTAAAAACTTGCCAGTCACCAATAAGATACACAGTGACCGAGGAACAACGGTGTGAATTGTGCTCTTTTCGTTGGATACGAAACAAAAGACACCGCCGCGGAGAACCGGCCGCACCGACGACGATGACGGCTAATTTCCTTCTCTGCAGCTTAACTCAGTTTTCTCTGTCTCTTTCTCTCTAATTATGTTGCTCTCTATAGATATTACGAGGATCTACAAAAGGGACAGTCGACCGGAGTTAGACTGTAACAGCCACTTGAAAGCTTTGCTCGACAACAACTTCGCTCGAGTTGTTGAAAACGAAAAAAAAAAAAAAAAAAGAAGTATCGATAATAAAACAAAAGTTTCCGCGCGCGAACTCGCTATCAATGAGAGGTTTTCTGAAACAATCTCGTCGTCGAGAGAATTGCCCGTTCGCGAGCAAAATACTTCCATGCGGTTAAAAAAGTCTCGATCGAACAATCTGTCGGTGCAACCGGGTCTTACAGAACTCTCTTATGCGCGCGATTTTTGCCGTCTGTCATTACAATACGATGAATTCGTATAAAAAAATGAACAAGTAAATAATTTATAAAGTAAAACACGTCTGTGTATTTGATTGTGACTCAACCACAAGTTGAAAAATTGTATTTTTAAGTTAGATGTTTATGTGACATTTATCGTATTGTGTGTGATGGGCAAAAATCGATCGCGCAAACGTTCTGCGATTGATTGGTCGTTCCCTTCGGCGCAAAGGGTCGCGATGAGGAAATAAATATACGCAACGAGAGAAACACGTTGTCCTGGTCGCTAAAAACCAGCAGTTATTAATCTACTAACTAACCGACTTTCGTTCTCCGTTTGTTTTATTTTCTTCTTATCGACTATATTAATTATTACGTTGTCTAAGAGTCGGTTTCGTCGGTCAACACCAGCCGCGATTCTCGTCCGATTCTCTTGAGTGTAATATGCGCGTGGTTTTGAGAATTTTTTTGGAACAAAAGAATGAAAAATTCAGACGTGAAAAATCGGCCGAATCGAGGCTGGAGCTGTTTACGCGAGAAACCGATCCCTAAGTTCCCGGTTATCTATACGACTTAATGCGGTGGCCTGATTCGCTTAACGAGTGCCTCCGATTTGCGTCATCGTTCGTTGCACGCCACACACGTGTCGCGGTTGTTGCGTGATTGTTGTACAATCGCAGACATTCTCGTTCGAACTTTGACAAATGTTCGTTTGTTCAATTGTATTTTTTTTTTTTTACGACTAGTCACGTACGGCGATCGGCTCGCGCGTGAGAAATACGCTCGTCGATCCCAAACGTTTGTTTGAGCGTGACGCACGCGTGAAAATCTCCAGTCCGAAAATTTCAGTCCGAACTCGCACGATCGGTTAACAACTCGCGATCGTCGACTAATCACCGACCGATCAGACGACACGCTCGCGCGCGCAACCGTCCGTTTCGCGCGGCAGCAATTTTCCACGCAATTTCCCCGATACGACCCAGCCTGTAGATGGTATCCATCGGATCGTTACTGGTTATTAGAGAATTACCGGTCGCGCATTACTGAATAATATAGCATTTCTTGGATGTAAGGTGACTCCGCGCGAGTATAAGCAAGAGTTTATTAGGCGAGACACACACTCCGAACGTTTGCAACACTAAACTCGGCAATTTCGCGTAAGTGAATATAAATTATGCGTACATTAAAACTCGCACTGTACGCACGCAAACTCGCCGTTTGTTATTCCACGCGAAATCCATCTTTGATGTTACAAAAGAAGCGAATCGAGATCCGTATGTAAGTTAAAACACGTAAAACATCGGGACTAATCATTTGCAATATGAAAGTAGATAAAATTCCACACAAACGGCAACGTTAATAAATATAATCCTTTTAGTCGCGCAAGAAACGAAGATCATCTTTTTTAATTGAAGGGTGCGAATATAATACAATTCCGCGCGTTGTCGTATACACGCGGCGTAATTCTTCCATCGTTCTTTACGTCGTTATTTACGATGCGCATCTTCGCGCGGTTTCGCGTTGCAAAACAGAAAAGTTTCGTGAAACACGAGACGAAAAACTTCGGAAACACGAGACCCAAGGGGGTGAAGAAGTCGCCGGAGATTTTCGCGCGACGCCGCACGCAATCGGGAGGCCCTCTCGCTTCTTCGGGGCTGAAAGTGCAACACTTGACGAGGTGCGATGATGTGATCGAAGAGGGCCCGGGGAAACTCGAGGGAATATGACATGTGAAGGTGAAACGAAGCGAGAGGGTCGCGCTCAACGAACTCCGAGGCACCTGTTCCGCACCACTTTACGCACAATACATGTACACGATCTATGCTAAACGCGCGTCTCTCCGTAACGATTAATTTTTTACGAAAAGACTTAACTATCATACAAATCGCTTATTACGCAATTATAGTACATATACATTGTTACGTTAAAAACGTAATACAGTCTCTCGTCGTTTTATCCCGTAATCGCTCTCTCTCTATCTTTTACCCTCGTTATCGCGCCTCCATCTTTCGCCGATTTTTTCGCACTTTATTATACATATCACTCCGAAATAGTCCCGCATTCTCGTTTTCGCAGGATAATCATTTAAAATAGTCGTACATAAATCGATTCAAGAGCACACGCACAATATGACAGATCGTCTCAGATTGGATTCCTCGTCCAATTTGGAGTCGATTTTTTTCTTTAATTTTTCTTTACGCATTACATAAGTAGCTCGCGCTTGTTTCTCTCGCTTCGCGTTGTCTCGGTGCGTCCGTGCCGATTTCCCGCTTCAAAAGCACATGTTTCACGCCCTGTTTGTGACTGTGGTTAAAAGTTTGCCGCGCGATAATGATCTGTCTCTCTGAATCAAAATTGTCGATTGTTGTGTGTGACGATGATTCCCTATAGATCGCATCGAGAGAACCGGATACACCGCGCGCACAATATAAACGTTCGATACATACATATACATCTGAAATTGCATCTGTTTTATGCACGCGATTTTACGTTTCGTTAAACATTCGTGCAACTGATAATTTTGAACGATGCGAATGACGCTACAAAGAGAGAATGCAATTTCGAGCAGTTAAATTGCATTAATCGACGTATTTCTCATTTTGGAAATTGGTAGAATTCGGATTACAGCAGAAATGAAAAAAAAAAAAAGTGTAAATTTATGGAAAAATTGCGAATACTCGAAATATCGAAAAATCGCAAAAAACATCGAAACTAATAAACGTTGAAAAATAAAAGAGATGAAACTGCAACTTTTGCGCGCAAATGTGAGAATGAAAAATATTATTCCGATATTGTTTTCTATTATATTACAAAATATTTATACAAAAAATATTCGTAAACGTGCAGAGTTTCTAGATAATTGAAAATATCTCCATTTGTTTCTCGACCTTAACTTTTAAACTCTCACGTGTATTAGAAGAGCTGTCACTTGTATTGACGTCAGGACGCGTTGCACGAACGGCGAGAAAAAGCCGGAGAGCAGAAAGACGAAAGGAGAAAAAGAGGAAAGACCGCGATGATAATTTATTATTATTCGTGCATTTTTCGAAGAATGAAGTTTGTGCAATCTTCCTCAAGATCAGCCGGCGACACGCAAGAAACTTTACTCTGTCGCGAAGTTACACAGCCGACAACCGAAGTATGAAAACGCGAATCACATAGAAACCACAGCAAGGGGGAAATGAACTAAGTTGACGCGTGACAATCGGATCGTAAATGAAAATTAACGCGTCAAGTGCCGTGTTACAAGTTACAATCGCGAATAATATTTACATTATACATATATGGAGTATTTTTTGACTTAAAATATGTAAATATATACTTTAGAAAATACTAATATGTCTCTGACTGATATTTAATATATTGGTACACAAATTTATTTTTCTTTCTTTTCTAGACTGCAATATTTAATTAGAAATATATATGTTTATATTCACTTTTTCAAGTGTATCGCCGCGTTTACGAGAACCACAGCCGTTCTATTAAACGTGCGGCATTAACGCGGCGTTGACTTTTTGTTTGCAAACTTGACGAATTACCGGCACTTAACGTGTTAAATTTGCGAGAATTACGGGATGAAGAAATTAAGTGATTAAGTCGAGAATGCGCGCAGCGCCTATCTAACAAGCTATCGGCAGTGGTGGCGACGACCGGTCTCGGTCTGCGCAGCAAATCGTCGTCTGAAGAAACTGTGCACTGAGATACGCGCGAGACCGGTCAATAGATAAATTTTTTTTCATTCTCGATTTCCGGGGACTTGGCGGAGCAACGACGGATTGCGGTTACTTTTCCGGGATTATTAGCACGTTTATAAGAGCGGATTACTTTTTTTTTTTCAACGAGATTAATTCTCTCAAAATGCGCACGCAGTACGATTTTCTCGATCTTTCGACATGATCGTTTCATCACGAATAAAAACATTAACTTACAAAGTAATATTGCTGAAAAGTTAAATCAATTATACTTAAACGGTATCATTATTGCGCGCTCAATACGAGTATGCGAGTAAAAAAAAAAAAAAAAATTAAATCGGGCGATTCTTTCACGTTCGAATCGATGCTGGAGATGAAAGGACATAACGAATCCAAACTCGAGACCCATGTTTCGTGCCAAAGATCGTCTTGTTCTCTCCGTTGTCTCGTTAGACTTAATACTCTCGATACTCTGTCGACGCTCGATATTTTCACTCGCTCGGCCGTGAAAAAGAACATATAAATATCGATCGAAAGACGATATTGATTGTTCTGATGAAAAAATCGTATTTGTACGTACGATAATATAATTGAAGATGCAGACTTTTTTTTCGAAGAAAATGTCGATACTCGCATGCCGATAAAGCGACAAAAAATAATGAGCGTCGATACTTTTGTGAGCGATCCTACTTCTACGGCGAGATTTTTTTTAAGCTACATCACACCTCACACACGCAGCTACACTTTACAAACTCATTCATCGATACATCTCAAATGTAACGTAACACGTATTTTACACACATATATATATATATATATAATATACATACAGATTTGTTTATCTACACATTTCGTTAGTATAAATTCCAGTAACGTCTAGTTCCATATCACATAAGACACGCCGTTCGGTATCACGATTTTTCGAACCGCCGCCGCCGATCGCTCCTCTCGAATCGACTTCGCCGCTTTGTTCGCTGCTATCATTGCCGGTTACACATTGGCGCCTCTTTCGCTCGTCTTTCGCTTCTTTTCTTTTCTTTTTTGTTTTTTTTTTGTGGTCTCGTCTTCTTCGTCGTTGTTGTCTCGTCACTCATCCACGCTCGTTTCTTACGAGTGGCCGAAGCACGCGCAGCGCTTTGCCGTCGAAACTAAATTTAGCGATTTCGCATCACAGGAGTCATTGCGAGAGACACGTGCGCTTACATTGTTCGCGGGACCGTGCGTCATTTTTGCTCGGGAAATTATTCCGGCATACAGATTGCCCGATGACTAAACAGTCGGCCACAAAGTAGCACTTGAAATAATCCGACAAAGTCGATGAGTGTGGCGGTGCAAGACAAGAAGAGGCGTAAATTAAGGCGCTCAATGAAAAAGTCGGGGGGAGTGATGCGTGCTAATGATTCCGCGTTAGAATGGTATTGCAGAAGATGAGAATGCATGTTGATGATTCTGTGTCGCAAAGTTGTATATATTTACACTTTCATTTTAAATTATACAAGAAGAATGATCATACCAACTAATCGATCGAAATTCAATTCTCTTTCGTTCTTGTACATTCAAATAAATATAATAGATATTTACAAGATTGTTGCTTATATTTTCGAAAAACATAATTACACAAGTAAAATGTTGTTCGTCTCTCTTCAGTGTTGGTTTCTAAAATAATCGTGCAAAAAAATCTCGATACACAAATATTGGACTAATTTTGGAAGATTTTCTCTTCCGATTGTAATTATTACAGCTAAATGATTTTTGATGCAAAAATGTACGTTACACGTACATACATTATCGTCGCATTCGTTCCGTTGCAGACACACAATGAAAATGTTGTGTGCTATTTCACAATTTCACGTATATGTATATAAAAACCGTCGTTTATGACCGGATCTATGAGCTACCGACGACGGTGCGGAACTAAAGCGGCCGCAGGACATTCGAGTCGTTCACCTCGAGCGGGAAATCTCTTTTATTTTCGGACACGGTTCTTTGTCACGCGTCTTTTGAACCGGATTTCTCGCTACGAACGCTGCGACTGTAAAACCTGAGCGAACATATCCGCGAAAGGCAAAAAAAAAAAAAAAAAAAAATATCATAATGTGCAAATTCTTTGTTGTTAAATTGTAAAAATTATTTTTACGTTACATAGATAAATATATACGCCACGCAATAAAAATAATGTTCCTTTTTTAAAGTTTCGGTAAACTTTGTCTCACGTGTTTCCTTTCTTCTATTCGTATCTGTCACATTTTGACACACACATGTGTCAACTTTCCTCCCCATAATTGTCTTTCTGTGAATCACAGTTTTATTTTTAATTTTCACACTTTACTTTTTTCTTCTCTTGCAATCCGAATCTTTACGTCATGGAAAAAAAAAAGATGTAACGCGCGCGCATTTCTCGAAAACAAAATAGAAGCGCGATTTATAGTCTCGAGAAATCGATTATGGTTTTTTTTTCTAAGATCATTAAACGTAAAATTTATCTCTCATCGAGAGAGATATCTCTCGATTGATTTCGGGAAGAGAATTTGCGATGGATAACGAGCGCGCCTCTTCACCGGAACTGACCGTCATCGCGAGTAACACGCCTCGAAATTCGCCTAATTGCGAAGTACTTAAATTTTCGGAAAATCGTATGAACGGAGATGGCACGCAAGCAACAGTCGATCTTGAGTATGAACTCGCGAATGAGACATCGGACGAAGACGACGTGTCCGAGATATTGTCGACCGAAGTCGAGCGACCGAACGATCAGCCTCCACTCCTGACGGATAAAGGAACATCCGTCAATTGTGGAAAGGAATACGCGTAATGTCGTGTTTTCGCTGTACATTTTTTTCACGCTATATTTGCTATCAACTTTTTGACAGATCTGTTCTTTGCGAGCGTGCTCAGAGACTTTGGACGGAGATGACGAATCTTCGGGAAGAACTCAACAAAGAGATGGCTCTTTGGCGAAAAGAGAGAGAGGAGTTCCAGCTCTTGCGCGAAAGAAGCGATGCCTTCGCGTTCGAAGAAGCGGCCGAAGTTGCGCGAGCCGCGGCCGCTGCTTACGCCATCGAATCGCCGCTTTCGAGCGATTTAATACACGGTGATTACCAATGCAATTGCTTGTAATAATTTGTAATCACTATGCGAAATTAACGTAGTAACATATTAAAATACGTATCTTTCGTGACAAACCGAAAGGTACCATTAAGGATATTTCGATGGAGAAAGGTATCAGAGAACTCTCGATACTCGAATACGAGAAGAATCTCGCCAAGTATCAGAATCCGTACACTTTTGAGCAAGCCGAACAGCGTTACACTTCGTACAAACGCGCTCTCGTCGACGCTTACAAGCAAAAATTATCGGAAGTCGAGCGTCTCTGTAACGAGGAAATGGAAAATATACGTCAGAGCGCGAATTGCCTGCAACCGTTCAGGGAAATCGCGTCGCACTGGTCTATAGACAAGAACGATCATGGCGATTCGCAACACGATCGCAACACTAATTCTATCGACGCGAAACAGTGCAAAATTGTGGAAACTAATTTTTGCAAGGATTGGTGCGCATACGGTAAGGTTGACAATGAAGTTAACATGATTCCAGAGATTTTGTCTGCTCAGTTCAAGCTAGAAGAGACAATGTAAAAATCTATACTGATGCACATGCTGGATTTTTTTATTATCTCAAGTTTTTATAAAGTAATTTTTCACGCTACGTATATACATGAAAAGCATCTTTCTACACTAAAAATCATTTCGAATAATTTTTGTGTTCGAAAAAGTCCAATGTAATTCTTATATAATAATTACGAAAATATATAATTATTATTGGATTTAACTAATTTGATTGTCCAGGCATTATATAAATTTTTAATAAATGTTTTAATAAATATTCACTTACCTGCACTTGTTCACACCTCAATCTCTTACACACTGTACACGGTAACTTTCCACAATAATGTTTACACACACAATAACGTCAATAATGTTAAAATGAATTAAAGTTGAATAGAATGTTGGCAAAAATTGTTTTCACAATTCCGATCTTTTGTTAAAATAATTACAGTAGAATACAATCGAAGGAAAACATGTCTTGGTTAAGATACATTTTAAATACTCGTACAATAGGTACACAACAAATGCTTTGGTTTCTCAGAGAGAAATTGTAGCTTAGACATGCAACAGGTAAGTATACTTTAACAATAAAGTTGGACACTGCAAATGTATTTTATCGGTTAACTTTTTGCTGTAAGTAAAACGGATATGTATCCAGCTGATGTTTTCACTAGCTGTAAATTTTATTAAACAGTGTTAAATATAAATGTGATATAAAACTGTGGTGAAAGAAACATACTGTTATCTGTACTGTTAGCGTGCAACTTATAAACAAGATAACTTACGTTGCAAAATGTAGCCATCGTCAAAGGAAATACTTTTCCGGCGCTTAAATAAAGAGGCTTCTTGCTTCTGACCATTAACAGCACCACGTTACGCATAAGTTTTGGATCCAGATTATACCATTTATTATAATACGCAGCGTAATGGATTTTACCGCACTTTTAAAATCGTTAAGAATAAAATGAACAAGAGCTTCATCGAATATAATTGTATTATTTCTTTAGAGAAATGCAATTTTTATGTACGGGAGTTTGAAAATTACAAATTTACCTGCGCCGTTAAAATTTCGCCTACAGCGCAGTACACGCACATATGACCGAACACGTTGCTAACAATGACCAAATACGCCAAACCGGAATATGATTTTAAAAAAAAAAAAAAAAAAAAAAAGATAAGTTTATATAATTTATGTACGAAATTGAGTGTTTACTTACGTTGTTCATTAAAGCTCCGTAACAAGCAAAGAGAATACCGAAATATAGAAACAAAATTAATAGTATTTTATTGAACGTGTCTTCTATAATAGAAATAGCTCTATAAAATAATTTTTTATATATTAGTCTTTTTGCGAGTTGCATGTCACAATGTTTGTTTGCATGTTTGTTTTGTTTTTATAAATATATTATACGTATTTGTGTGCATGTACAGATTATTTATATAAAAAATATACAGGGAGCTTATGCTTTGACTCAAAAAATCTACTCAAATAATGTCTCAATAATGAAAAAAAATCTTAATAATGAAAGAAATGCAACTTCATGTGCAAAGATATAAACATCTCTGTCTGTACCTGAGTAATCGCGTGTGATCCATTACGCAATTCTTCAGAGCGATGGCAAAATTTGCGATCTGATCTAGACGCGTGACACGATCCTTCAGAATGTCCAATTGACCGGAGATGTGGAACACCATGAGATTGAGAAAATTGTCAATGGCGGTGTAGGCCACGATACACAGAAACAGAAAGACACTTTCCATGATGTACGTCAACTCGTATCGCGGACTTCTCGCCACGTCATAAATGTAATACCTTGGTAACGGCAGCAGTCTGTTCGAATCGGTGATGTTCGTATTGAATTTGAACGAGATGCCATAAGCGGGCATAACGATCCCGAAAATCACAGTAACTATCATTATGCAATACGCGCATTTCGTAATTATGCGCGCGGTTTGTGCTCTCGCGATCATCGCCGTTCGTTCCGGCCACGTTCTCGATTTCTTCCAATCGTTCGCCATCATATCTGTCAGTGATGTAATAGCTTCAAAAACAAATGTATAATAAATAAAACACTTAATTATATTGCTGCATATAAAGTAATTAAGAAAAGAGAAATAAGAAGAACGATAATTGACAGTAACTCCATGTGCAAAGCGTTTGAATTCGATCGAACGTACTTACCGCGAATGACTTACTAACATTTGCGTGTAAAAACATTGTATCTACCTTCTTTCTTCCACCAGAAAATCACGATTCGTACTGCAGAAGTGGTGATTGGCAGAGTGAACTGCAGATTATCTATTACTAGTATAATGTTCGAGTGGATCTTTATCAGAGAATGCACAATGGGAATTAGAATCGATATCGCCGCGAAGAAAGTAATAAGTGCGCGTGAATTACACAAAAGTTTCTCTCGTCTCGTTCGCTTCGACTTGGGCCAAAGTCCGATCAATTCTAGACTATATCGATTCAATTGCACCGCCCATTCAAAATCTGTCCCTAATTTCAAAATGTTTCAATAAATCGTGAAATATTCCGATTGAATCATATTACGTGTTTTTCTGACAAGCACCTTGGTTTTTTACATTCAAATACTTCGAAGCTTCCATGTCGAAAGCGATCGACAGACTGACGTGTTCTCCTATTGTCACGAGATAAACTTTTATTCGGAGTGTCACGCGTGTAAAAAAAAAAAAAAAGAAGAAAAAGTAACTTTGTCAAAGCGTGAGACGTGAACAATGTGTGAGCCGTAAAACAGAGGGTTTTACAAATTCTGTCTCTCGGAAATTGTGCACAAGGCTATAACAAGATGCACGATAACCAAGAATTAAGAACTGTTTTCAACTCGTATCACCACCTGTTACGCTCTCACGCACTTACGCGTAATCGATTATGCAGCATTGCGTGCTGTCTTACAGACTATATACCTTTCACAGTGACACACAAACAATTTACGTATAGTATAGTTTATCGTCATCTCATAAGTGAGATAAAATGACAGTGCAATATTCTATAGGCAATATATCAGCTTATTTCAATGTTTTATATAATTATGGTTTATTATATGATATTATATCATATCTCAGACAGATTAGACACAGACAATAAATATTATCTCTCTCTCTTCGGTGCATCTAGAATTTATTGAACATAAACTTTAAAACATTTATCGTTATAGTTCAACAAAGTAACATCTTACAGAAAGGATTAAGAAGATAAGAGTATTTGAAGATGCAGCAAAACAACATCTGCACTTTGCAAATATAAAACAAACATTTTGTTTGTTGTTAAACTATTCATAAATTTCTTGTCGTAAGCAAAACGGAGACGTACCCAGCGCATGTTTTTAGTAACTATATGGAAACAGACTGTATGTATTATTGAAAAAAGCAACAAGTATGTATATAACATATGAAGCATATAAAAAACAGTATGTTATATCTGTTAAAATAAAAGATAAAATTTTAGGTGAGAGGAGAACTTACATTGCAAAACGTGCTCATTGTTAACGGAAACACTTTACCGGCTGTAAGATAGAGAGACTTGTTTGTTTTCGCCATTAGAAGAATCAAATTCCGCATATCTTTAAATTTCAGAGTATACCATTCATTGCAATACGCAGCATCGTGAATTCGATCGCACTTGACACGTATAAAATTACATTACACCTTGTAATATAAATGCAATAACTGTTACATCAATTAAGTCTATCTTACCTGCGCTGTCAAAATTTCGCCGACGGCGCAATAAACACACATATGACCGAATATAGGGCTAACGATGGTTGTAATATATGTTACTTGCGAACCCGATAGATAAAATCCATCTTCCAGTAGCTTTTATCAAAGAACGATCATTATATAAAATTATGTGGAAAAGATTCTTATAGATGTTTTACTTACACTCATCAGATAAACACCTTGGATGACGAAGACAATACCGAAGTATATAAACATCATGAACAATATTACATTAAATACATCTTCCATAATAATGATGGCTCTACAATAAAACATTCACAGAAGCTCGAGTTTTTTATTTTTTAGAAATTAAAAACGAATATTTTTACATATATAGGTAACTCTAATTCTTTATTAAAAGCTGGCGATGTAAAAAATGTACCTAAGTAGACGAATATGATCCGTTATACAGTTCTTTAGAACAACATAATTTGTATTATTATTCAGATTCGCAAGATGATTTTCCAATATATCCAACTGACCGGAGATGTGGAATATCGAGAGACTGAGAAAATTGTCTACGCCTGTATAAGACATGGCGCAACAGATCATCGCGATAGTTTGAGAAATGAATGTCAGCTCGTATTGCGGACTCTTGTTTGTATCAAAAATGTAATACGTCTGTATTGGCAACAGTCTGCCGGGATCGGTGATATTTGTTACGTATCTTATTGAATAACCGAAGATAGGTAAAACTGTCGCGGTAAAAAAACCTATTGTGAACATGCCGTATCCACATATAAGAATTGTTCGCGCAGTTTGCGCTCTCGAGATCATCATCATTCTCTCATTACATGTTTTCGTCTTCATCCAATCGTACGCGATCATTTCTATTAGCAGTTTGACATCTTTTTAACACATGAAAAATTGTGATAATTATAATTTTAATAAACAAATAATAATTACAGTGTTATCAAAAGTAAAAAGAATTTTTTGACAGTTTATTATTTCGTCTCTTGCTCTTATTATTGTTTATGGTACGATTTGCAGACACACATAAAATTAAACACATAAATTACGAATGTACAAATTGTACGAATCGTAACATAAGTTATATATCTACCTGGTTTCTTCCACCAAAATATAACGAGTTTTAATATGGCACAAAGTATAGGTAAAGTAAACTGCATGTTATTTATCACTATTAAAAAGTGCGAACGAAGCCGTATTGTCGAATGTATAGTAGGAATCATTATGAAAAATATTGCCAGGAGGAAACCAAAAAGTGTACGTAAATTGTATATTAAGTTATGCCGCTGAGTTTGCCGGGACGTAGGCCAGAGTCCGATCAGGTTTAAGCTATATCGATTTAATTTTACTGCCCACTCGTAATCTGCCTGTTGTGCAAAAACGTTGCTAAGTCGTTGCGTTGATGTATTCACCATCATCGTGTTAATCACTTACGTTAATCGCAATTTTATCTTTGCAACAAGAAGCACTTTGATACATGAAATTATTCGAACCTTCCATGACGAGCGCACTTTGTGAACTGCGAGCTGTCTCATGAGTATGATGTCTCGTTACCTTTTTACTGTAAAGCAAGAGAAAAGAGGGAGAAGAAGGAGGAATCCACTGCGTGCATAATGAAAAAAAAGTTTTAAAAGCGTGTGATCGTCAACGTGCGCAACGGAGGGTTCTGAGTACGATAATTTTTGCGTGTGTGCAAGTATTATACGTTTTTGTGTTTGCAACAAGGTACAAAAACTGGCATAACACCAGGAGAATGAAATGTCTTCTCTTTTATCGCGTGTCGCACTCATTAAATTTTTACGCACACACATATTGATTTTGAATGCTACCGAAAGAAGAGAGTAGAGACAGACATTTTTTGTAACGATACAGACTTTTTTAGTCATATCGTATTATTGCAGCCATAACAAGTACGGTTGGTCTAAGCAGATGTAATAACAGTGTCGATGCAGTAATACAAAGACAAATTTTTATGCTTAGCACAAATTTTGTTTTATGCGAATATTATTTGTTGTTTCTTAAATTTAGAAATTTAGACAGAAGAGGCTTTTTCTCAATTCGAAAATTCTGACATAATGTTTTTTAGCAAAGAGAGGGTAAGTTTATTTTCTACTGTCTTATCACATACAATAACTACCATTCCTACAGCTACTTATACTACTCGCATATACTACGCGATATTGTAACCATCATTTTTTTATCAATTTCTTGTAAAGTAAAATGGAGAATTCATCTTTGTTTGTGCTTTCAGAATATACCATTTATTGTACTAGATACGCAGTGCCGTGAATTTAATCCGTCTTTACGATGAAATTATTATTTGTTGTGCAAAAAATATAACTATTAATGTGAAAGAATTTTGTACCTGCACTGTTAGTTGTATAAGCCAATACTAGATAAACTTCTTTCCTTGTGAGATAGAGACGTTGCTTGTCTCTTTATTAGTAACCACCTGAGTAACATAACTCACTATGAACATTGGTAATTTAATGCACTACTAGATTATAAAAAATAAATTG